>CAAKHC010019261.1:26021-69157 GCA_901007825.1 Macroramphosus scolopax | reverse complement strand
CCTCAAGAGGGATCTTGATCAGTTCCCACAATACACAACAGCATGTGATTATGGACAGGTTGTTGTTCCTGAATGCTGAATTACAGACACGCAGAAGCCTATGATCAATATTACCCAGTGAGACAGCGCCACCAACACACACACAAAGACAAACACAAGCACACGCATATACACACGCACGCTAGCACACACACACATACACACACTCACACCTCATGTGAAAGAATCTCCCACTGCGCCCTCTTGCGTTTCTGCATGATCAATACAGTTTGGGAGCCTGTAAATATACACTCCACCCAAATAACAAGTCAGCCTTTGCTTTCAAGCCAGGCTGCAACACACACATTCTTTCAAGGCAGTAAACTAAAACATTTTTTGAGAAAAGCATGCAGAAAGGATGTCCAGGCCAATATTTTTTTCCAAATTCACAGCCACCTATTCGCTTGCCCCACAATACAGCTGGTAAAGTAATGGTTGAGAAAATGCAACACGCATCACAGCTTTCCTTTCATAATTTTGCATATTTTATTCGTAACGTCCTCTGGTGTTTTGCATAATATGTGTGATGTTGTTGCCTGAATGTAACTAGCCTTATTCATCTTTTGCAACACACAATGTATTGAGGTTCAAATAACATTTTAAACCGACATCATCGCCTCACAGGTGTGATTAAACTTACAATTGTGGGTACTGAGTAAAAGGAACTGGTTACAGTGTTGCACGCAGAGTAAAAGAAACAATGACCAAGTCAGTGTTTCCCATTAATTGATTAATTTGTGGCGGCCCACCACAATATGAACATTCACTGTGACACTATTACAGACAAGTAAGATTGTTTTATTTTTAGAGCTGCGTGCAGCACTTTGATTCACTCAGCCCGTCCTCTCACAAAAACATTGCACCTTGTCTACACGCTCATCCATGGTATGAAAATGATCAAGCCACACTCCACATACAAGGTAAACTAGGCCCCATACTGTTTGTGGTATATGTGTTGTTAGTCTTCTTGTTTGTTGACAAGGGTTTTCAACTTTCATATGCTAACACGATGATCTGCTTGGTGCAGTGTTTTCATCCGTGTGTAGCTCAACTTCAACATGTCTCTGTGCTCCAGCGCTCATCTGTGAAAGCTTTGACGAGCTTTGCGAGAGCTTTCATCTTTTGGATGGAATTTTGGATTGAGTCAACCCTAACCATTGTTTAGTTTCCAATCTCGTAGAAAGATAAGCCAGGCGTTCAGTGATGATTCTGCACCGCAGTACTCCTCTCTCTCTCTCTCTGCCGGGCCCACAGTTGATTCTGCCTCCCTCTGTTACTCGGACAGCCTGCTCACTCTCCTTACGGAAAAACCCCAAAACACACCATCGGGGAAAAGAACAGAGGTTTGTCTCTGCAGCCATACAATTAGCTAGTGGTTAGCGAGCGACCGCCAGACCCTAAATAACGGACTGATTTGAAGAAATTTTTTCCCAATGATAAAATATTCCACCACAACATGGGGGAATAACGTCCAAGTAAAAAAATAGCAAAGGTCCCCTTTAATAGGTCCCTGAAAACTTCCAAACAGGTGTTATTTTGATAAAATTAACACATTATTTCCAACTCAGATGCTGAATATTTGCTCCCTCAATCCAAATGAATATTTAAAAACATTGTCACAGATTAAAATGATTAATCCTGAAGAGGAATCGGCAGTTACATTAAGACTGATACACAAGTATGTTGTCCTCAAATTCAAAATGACAACTTGCTAACTCTCCCTGGAGAAGAGTCATGAAAATTTAAGATGCCTGAAAATGGGGTCACGATGACACGCTGAAGCAACTGAATCAAGAGTTTTGCGAGAGCTGATCTTGTATCTCAGTAGTCAAATATTTTCACAGAAAAGAGCTGCACAGACGCTTGCAGGTCGACGTTAACAGTAGCAGGTTGGAGAGGGGCAGAGGATTTGACCACAGTGTGGAGGCAGGGAGGGTGGCAGAGGAAAACATATGGCGGCACTGGGACTGTGCCAACCTCAGGGCTGAGGGTTATCCTGTTTCTCCTCTCTGGTGAGCTACAGTATTGAAACATTGAATACTGCTCAGGCTTCTACAACATGTGATTATGAGCAAAAACATCTTGGGGTTTTAAAGTGTGACTCTTGATCTAAAAGGCAGCATGAATAATTTACACATCTAATTTCATGAGCTAATCTTTAAAAAAAAACGAATGATCAATTGACTGGGTCTCGTTATAGTGTTTGGAGCCTTGTGTTTTACAATTTTGGTAATATTCCAAACCCCAGCAGTATGATATTATCACCACATGGTAGAAGATATCACCGTATCAAGGTATTACACAATTATTATTATCAGTTACAATGGCAACAATCAAATGGAAAAAGGGGGTTTTATGTTGAAAACGTCAATTTAACAATAAAACACTTATACAGCTTAATTCAATACTGATGACAAGCAAATGTACATGGTGTGATAACTGTGAATTGTGTGTGTGTGTGTGGTGTGTGTATGGGAATGTGTGTGTTCTCAATTGGGAATATTGATCATAGGCCTCCGTCCTTTCAGTAATGCCAGAGAAGAATCACAGCTTCCCCAAGGCAATAATGTGTGTGCGTGTGTGTGTGTGCGTGTGTGCCACACTGAGAGTATACAAGCATGGCAACAGCATGCAGCTAATTCCTCATCCAGCTAAGCCCTCCAATGTGTTGATTGGAAACAACACTCAACACATTGAATAACCTCTGACTACACCTACCTGAAGAACCTGTGTATTGCTCTCTTAATTATCAATTTAGCTCTCAGTTCCATTTTTATGCAACTGATTATGGGTTGTTTCTGTACAATAAAATATTTGTTACAAGTTCCTATTCAGTTCTGACCAACAGTTCAAGCGCCAAGAGAACAGACGTATGAGTAAATACATATAAATTGGCTAAATGACATTGATTAAGCAATTGTGATCATTGAATTATTACATTGCAAAAGTAGGGAAAGGTAATTGGTAGCAAAAGTGTAATAAAAATGATTCTGCAAAATGTGGAGAAATTCAACCAAGGTGTATCAGAGAAAGTTAATGAAAGTAGCCTCCATGAGGTTCCTGAAGCCTCACTGATGAATCCAGCACACATGGAAGAAGTTCCTGTTATACTAGACTACAGGAGGGGACAGTGATGGGATATATGACACAGATGTCACTACAGGGCAATATCACAAATGAAACTGTTGTAGGCGAAAACTGTACAATAGTTAATGTAAAAGCAAAGCCTATTAAATACAACAGAAAACCAATGAAGCTGTGACAAATAAATCCGCTGCACAGCTTTCATGGGTCTGTTTGTCTGTGGAGCAGGACACCAAAATATGCAACATATTTAAAATGCATGGTAGGACTGGATTGAGGGACACAGTACTTCACGGTCCTTTCACAGCAGAGACACGCCCAAACACAAAATACAACAACACATAGCGACTTTAATCCGCACAGCTGAACGTGGCCAAACGCATCGTCTCCCATCAGCCCGTATAAGAGCCTCGAGCCCGCAGAGCAGCGCTGGCCCGTCGCTTATCCAGCCCCGGAGGCACGCTGTATGCTCGGCTCCCCCTCCCCGGGATCCCTCCGCCGGAGGTCTTACCTGAAGCTGGCTGGGGAGTTCACCTGGATGTTGCGGTCTGACGGCGGGGTGTCTTTCCTCTTCTCTCGGTCCGCCATGCCGCTCTTCTCTCATCGCTTCATTGGCTGAGCTGTGCAGCCGCCCGGCGGAGACACCTGAAAGTCCGCCGATGCTGCGATATGGTGATGCATTCGCGGGCTGTGGGAAAAGTGCAAGTCAACCAAATTGCGCACGAGTAAATAAGACATTAATAACTTGATTCAGTTATGTTACAACGTTTTCTTACCTCGTTACAAGATTATTTTCTTTCGTGTTTCCTTTAGTCTATTCCAGAAAGCAGGTTTAATGAAAGCTCTGAGTTTATTAGCTATGAGGTGAGGGAAACTCATTTCCAACGAGAAGTAGGCTAACTTAACCTGTTGACTAGCATGTCCTCTGTTTCTCCCGCACTAAATGACAAGCAAATACCTTTTACACACGGTGATGTTCAGTTTACACAACTTTCTTCTTCTTCTGGAAGCATTAACTGGGGTTTACACATTACTGTACCTCCGTAGCAGTGTAATGTTTTGGTTTCCCTCCTCATCCTCTTCCTCCCTCTGCTGTTGACGCAGGTGACAGGTAGAAGACGTCCCATACAACGATGCTGTTGTCATGCATGTATTTACCAGAGCGCTGACAGCGACCCCTGCTGGATGTCCACCGTCACAAAGTTAGAGGGTCTGACTACATTAAATACGTTCTTGTGATCCTGCCTTGTATTGGGGGTGAAAGTAGAATTTTTGAAATAAAAAAATACAGCCTTCAGTACTTTAGAAGGAAAGCAGCTTGTTATATTATTATTTATTAGTGAATCTGCCAAGTGACACGTGATTGGAGTTGTCCTGGAACAGAGGTAGAAATTATCATTAAAATAAGACTTTATTGTTGTACTTAAGTACAATTTTTGAAGATGCAATTCTACTTTGCAGTGGGTTTACACTTGCCTTTCACATTAAGATTGACGAATTTCACTAATTACGTCACCAAATTTGACAAACAAGAGCATTAAAATGTCTTATTCCTTAACTAAAATCATCCCTTTCCCAGTGGTATTTGAAGATAATATGAACTGTGTTTAAACAGTTACTTTGTTACTTAAACAACAATCAATAATAATATCAAATGTCAATTTCAATTTTGTGCTTTTACTTTGTGTACTGAAACGCTGCTGTTTAAAAATTGTTTTAAATTCAGTTTTTTTTTAATTCTGCTCGTTTAACCTTTTCTATCCATGTTTGTAATGGCGCAACATTTTGTACAAGACTAATAAATATTTACTAATGCATTTATTATTTAAATCCCTCTGATGCTATTTAAAGTAGCAGGCCATGAATATATGCACATTTGCTGTTCAAACTTAATCCGATTCTTGGTCTACTTGTATTGAGCGCCTCCTTGTGGCCCTCTGTGTGAAATGCTATGTGAAATGCTTTACTATAGTGAGGTTTCCTCAGGAGCTCTGTGTGTGCTATTGGAGAGGACAAGACATTTCCAATTCAGTATGACAACACGATGAAACTAAGCATATTGTTTGTTGCACAGGCATTTTCTTAACATATGTTGTTGTTTTCAGTTAATGCTAAAACATCCGTATTTAAAATCAGATTTACAAGATGCTTCATCAGTTAAAAGAGAAACCGATACTGTGAAATACAGAAGTATGACAATATTCAGACAAAATAAAAATCCACAAATAACTTTTGGTTTATTTGGAAAAATATATATGGCAACATTAACCGTCTGGTTTTTAAAATGTGGCACAGGTTATCGGAAACTGACAAGTGATTTGTGGCTAACAGTGGTCTATTAATGAAGCAGTCATATGCTTTACAATTTTGGTATGATACAAAACAAAGCATGCATGTAACAGAATAGCACATGTGTAGACACAGCAAGCACAGAAATGTTCATATTACAAAGCATGAAACAACAAAAAAGAGGAATTCATTTCTTAATCTGCCTGTTAGTAGTCGTACAGTCTGCATGGTCGAGCATGTGAAAAGTGCTGATCTAACAATATGTAACAAGGATGAAAACATAACCGCTCTAGTAAAATATTTTTCACATTTCTTTTTCCAAATGGATTTATGTTGTTGACACTCTGAGGTACACTTAAGATGAGAAACCATGAGTACACCTGAGGGGGTTGGTGAGGTATTACGCAACCATGTATGATGCTGCTGCTGCTGACAGTGTTAAATCCCCTGACAGCCTAACAGAACATAATCTTAGTTGAAAGGTTACTTAACACCTCATTAAGGACGAGAGGAAAAGTGTACTGTGACTGTTGAACCAGCATTAGTAATGTGAACTACTGCATTACAGTATTTCAACATGATACGATGAGAGCAAAGGACTTCTTATTTTCAAACCTTTATTTCTGTATGAAAATAATAAAAAAATAGTTCTGAGTAACTTGTAAAATAGAAATAAATGTTTCATTTGTCATATAATGTCTCTTTTTTATTTTATTCACACATATTATAAAAACCAAACAATAATACATAGTTTTGCTTATGTCATCAGAGTTCAAGAGGCTTTGAACAAAAATACCGCGGTCACATGTTAGCCAGCCAAAGTAAATCTTCCCAAGGCAAGAGGAGACTCCAACTGCTGGTGGAAGAAAACATGTTTTTTCCGCAGCTTCCCAGTCGGATTTTGTTCCATTTGGCAGGTAAGACTACAAAAATGAGTCTTTTTAGGAATCTTTTGCAGCAACGAGTTTCCTGTCACAAATGTACCTTTGGACCCATCCGCTGGGGTTGACATCAAAGTGCAGGAAGTTTTGCAGCCACGGACTTCTCTGTGCACCCTCCACAAACTCAGTCAGGGTGATCTGATCTGCAGCCCAATGAGACAATTCATGGAATTCAGTATAATCATTTATTACAGATTAGTTTCAGGCCAGTTAGTTTTGTTTATGCCGTCAACTTACCATCACCGTTCACGTCGACCTCCTGAAAGATGCGATGACACACCTGCTGAGCAGTGAGGCTCTCTGTGCCTGTTTCATCGAACACAGCTCCTTTCTTCATCCTGTAGATGATCTGAAAGACATGCAGAGAAATTAGACCGATATTAGCCTGATAACCTTTGGGAAGGTTTGTGTTGTTGTGTTGTCTTTCAGCTTGGCAGGGCGATCAGGGAACAGCTGGCCACAGCCTGCAGGATATATAAGATCAACCCAATACTGGTAGTTTGTTGGCTCCCACTTATATATACTGTGTCCTTTTTTTTGTGTAGTTTATGTATCCTCATTTCGGCTGCTCTGTAATTGTTGCAAAATCAAACATTGTTGAGCAAAATCCAGTTGTTTCTTCGACCCTTAGGTGTGTTTCCATTACATGGTTTTGGCACCCCCTGCTGGAGCTGTTCAAACCACTGTGTCCCTGCAAGTCTTCAAAAGTAACAACATTCTTAACGTGAGCTCCAAAAATATATGACAGTTGAATAAATCGTAAAGAAAAAACATCCAGACAAATATTTCTTTGAGCTTATATTTTAAAAAACACACCTATTCACATTATGTACGCAGCAGAATATTAAAGCAGGTGTGTATTTTAATCAGATGGCTCTGAACTGTTATGAAATGACTTTGGTACCTTCACAATCTTCTCTAGTTCTTGTCTGTCGAGACGACCGTTGTCATCGCCGTCAAACACCTTGAAAGACCACCGCAGTTTATCTTCGAGTTTTCCACGCAGAACAAGATTCAGTGCAGCCACGTACTCTAAAAAATCCATCGTGTTGTCCTGCAATGACGGACATGTCATGATCGAGATCATGTAAAACATACATTGGTTTTAATGAGAGAAGAAATGTGCAGTTTATATTGACGTCAATCACTTCACTTCACAAGCAGCTCAGCAACTCACATGATTCATGTCAAAGGCTCGAAAGATGTTGTCCATGTACTCTGACTCCGGCGTACCATTGGGCACTCCAAACATCCTCTTAAACTCGTGCAGGTACAAAGATCCACTTGGGCATTCCATGATGAAAGACTTGTAGAGGTCCTGGATATTATTCAGCTCCAGTTCGTCCTCCTGTGTCTGACTGTGCTGGGCTTGACCCATGCTGAGTCTAGTAGCTACCTACAGTGATAGAAATATCTTCCAAGGTCCTAGCTCTATGAAATACATAAGTATTTCTTCACTGAAACATCTTTATAAATACTTCAGGGAGCCGACGCTGCCAGCGATGAATAGTTCAGCGTCCGCTTCATATCTTCAGGTCTCTTCTGCAGGTTGGGGGTCGTGAACTGTTTGCCGGTGTTAAGTGGTTCGTGCGAAGCCTGACCCTACCCAAGAGGATTATTTTTAACCAAATACCCCTGCAAGCTGAGTTTAACACTATAATCCACATGCCTATTCCCATCTTGAACCTTTCGTCACAAAGGTCAGATGGTCACTTTATCCACAAGCCTTATCCCATTTTTAAACATTAGCGACCATGTTCCTTAGAATATTCCTCAGTGAAGAGACGGCTCATAAGAGAGACACAAGGGAATATGAAGTACCTGTATAAAGATATAATAATAAGACCTCAGCAGGCAAATTATTCCAGAGCTCTCAGGGCTGATAGGTTACTAGTCTAGTGGCTATTGATTTATAATGAACACATACTGTATATCAATATTTTTGTTAGATGGTACCAAAGCCTTTAGATACAGATGTGTAAGATTAAAGGAAAAATGCTTAAAAATGTTGACAGGTTTACGCCTGAATGCTTGATTCCTTCAGCGAGGGGACCCGGTGGCTCTGGTATGTTGTGGGAGGAAAGGGTCGCTACACAGTGACCTTTATTCAATTCTGCTTGTAGGAGTCTCTTCAAGGACGTCAATGAGCCCGTCCATGGGCACGAGTGGTCATCGAATGATGTGATGAGTATGAAAATGCTTTGACCTTTAAAGCTATCACATATAAACCCAGTTAACACCTACGGGGGATTTAGACTCTCCACCACCAACATCAAAACATTGTAAGAGGGATTATCTTTTGGATGAATGGTTGTTCAACCCTCCAGTAGAGTTCCTAAGACTTGTAGAAGCGATGTCAGGGTTCAGATGTTCTGGAGGCTTGTGGTGGCCAGAAACAGGACTAAGACACTTGCTTGTTCCTTTCAATGGTCACCTGTTTGCAGTGGTGGGCGGTCAAGGCCTTCAAGGCCCTCTCTGCTGGCCTAACATCAACCAGAAATCAAGAAATCATGATCATATTTATGATAAAAGTTAATTTCATATATATATATATATATATATATATATATATATGAAAAAAAGAAAAATGGCAATTTGAACAGAACGACAGTAAATGAAACAAAAGAAAAAAACTTCATATATATATATATATATCATATATATGATATATATGATATATATGATATATATCATATATATGATAGACAGTTGCGATAACCAATCAGATCACGAGTTGGTGACAGTAGAAGGTGACAAATGCGTCCTGTGATTGGATGCTCACCTGTGAGAGGGCAGCGCTACGCGGAATCAACAAGTCCACACCAGAGAGGCTCTGGTGTGGTATAGAGGTATAGAGCAGGGGTCTTCAACCTTTTTAGCCCAGGGACCCCTTGGATGAGAGAAAAACAGAGCAGGGACCCCCACTTGAAATTCCCCCCCCCCCCTTTTTTTTTTTTTTAAATATAAGCCTGACTTATAATAACTTTTAAATGTATTTTATTCAGCTTATTTCACTGTATTAACCAATTTCTGACTGGGTAGACTAAATAGATTTCGTCAAAAGTATATTATTATTGCATGTTAATGACATGTTCTTAATAATCTCAATCAAATAATAATAATTAAAAAAAATTGAACTCATATTATTTTGGTTAAAATTGCCTTTATTTTATTTTTAAGTTGGCGGACCCCCAGCAGTACCTCCGCGGACCCCCTAGGGGTCACGGACCCCCGGTTGAAGACCACTGGTATAGAGGTATAGCGATGCAGCTGATGCAGTTTATTGATTTTTAAATGCTCCGGAAAAAATATCCCGTGTTGTACACGATTGAGGTGATGCAACACCCAGTAGTGCATAAGTGTGTGTCTGTATATTAATTCTCCAGCCGTCATGTCATAAATGATGGTATTATGAGGGGTATTTATTCAAGTCGGACTAAGTAGGACTTAACTGAAGGCCTCGGTGTGAAATGCACGGCCTGCCACTGCCTGTTTGTATTAGCTCAGTTGGAACTATTGAGGTATACAATCTTCAGTTGAACTGATGGTCTGTGTGTTCTACTGCCTTCCCACCAATGTGACCCCGGTGCTACTGTCCGTTCAGAGTTGGTTCAACTTAAAACCCTCCAAGAGCCTCGTCATTATGTTTGTGTGTGTCACAGAAAGACTTCTACCATTGATTCTGTCTTTCCCTTCCTGCCACATCTTCGGCTATTCATAAAGTATATGTGCACTAAAGTGCTTTATCCTTGGATTCCTTTGTGTTTAAAACAACAAACAACATTTCATTAAAGACTTTAATTCTGACAGTTTAATGCGCATCAGATTGCTTTTATGTTAGAGTACAAAAAACAACAATTAAAACCAGTAAAAAAGAACAATAGAATCACTTATCACTTCATAACAAGAAGGCTGTGACTTGATTATATATTCATATATACATATATATATACTTGTCCAAAAATCATTAGATAATGAAAAATAATTACTTTATTGCCTCACTTGAATTACTACAAAATAGTATTGAATCATATATTATAACTACAATGACTTAACCATCATAAATTAGATGTCATAGTCGATTTAAGTGCTCTGGTATGTAATTTCAATAAAGGTCACTTGTGATGAAACAGCATCTTTCACAGTCTCTGAATGTGTACTGACAAAGTATTACTAGTTAATCTGGAGTTTAGCTGCGAGGACACTTTACACATCTCGTAGACACAAGACACGTGGAGATCAGTCCAGTTTGAAGTTCTTCGTTACTGTTGGAAAGGCCTGAAGTTTGTTCTCCGTACTTCAGAAGTGTGCACTCTTCCTCCTCTGCTCCAGCACCCATCCTGCAGGATTGATATCCAGCTTCAGCATGGTGCGCACCCAGGGGTCCTGCTCCGCTCCTCTGATGAACTCCTCCAAGTTAATTTGACCTGCGGAACAACAACAACAACAAAGTCAAAGCAGAATTAATACGTCCTATAAGAACCCAAATCTGCTTCTGCAGGTATTAGGAACGTGACTGGAGGCTCACCATCTCCATCACTATCAACAGCCAGCAGGATCCGATCCACAACCTCGTCCACCGTCAGCTGGGAGTCACTCATGTCTGTCTTGGTGCCCTTCTTCACTCGGTGGATGCTCTGGATGGAGGTAAAGACAAACACATGAAAAACTGCACAACAACAACAACAACATAAAACATGTAATGAAATAAAAATTAATTAACCAATAATAATTGTTTGTGCTATTTCCTCCTTCAGATAATCCTCATAATATACAAATCTTGTCGCACTTCCCACATCTGCTTAAAAAGTACCTTCATGATACATCATTTAACATTTAGTCACAAACGGCTTCACTCCGTCCACCATCTTTGTAGTTCTTAAAGCATAAACTGTTAATGCTTGTTGAATTATAATGAGTGATGGTTGGAAAAAATAATAAAGATCATTCTTAATTAACATACATGTTTAGATATCTAGTTTGGGAGGACATGAAAAGTCCTAAGAAAAGTTTACTTTGAAGTTGCTGTTGTTGGAAATATGACAGACGGATTTGCTCCAGGCTCCAGTTCGGACTGAAAAACATGTTCTGTAATCCCGTAAGACACTTTGCAGTTAACAAAAGCTCACATCAATTATTGACCGCAGCTCGTCCCGGTCCACGTAGCCGTTACTGTCTTTGTCATACACCTTGAAGGACCAGCGCAGTTTATGCTCCAGGTCTCCCCGAAAAATAAGATTCAGCGCTGCCACAAACTCGAGGAAATCGATTGTGTTGTCCTGAAAGAGAGGTTGAGGAGAGCAGTCAGGTAAATGTTTCTCACATTCTTGCTAATGATATAAAATAAATTGCAGGTTCGGTAACTTTGTCTCTCTCACCCCGTTTCTGTCGAAGGCCCGGAACATGTTCTCCGCACAATCGGACACTTCGCCTGTTGGGTCGACGCCAAAGAAACGCTTGAACTCGTGCAAGAAAAGTCGTCCGCTCGGGCACTCCAAGACAAACTTTTTGTACATGTCCTGAATCGCTTTGATGTCGATCTCCTCTGCGTTATCCGTTTGGTGTGTCTGTCCCATGGCTGGGCTGTAATTCAGCAGTCCATCGTCCTCTAACCTTCGTGCGTCAACTCCCCAATAGAGTGGCCACACTTGAAATGGGGCATGTCATCGTCTCACAGGTGTTTTCAAAAGCCGGTGGAATCCCAAAGCCGTAGTTTACGTATGAGACGGATGATTAGTTTGGCTTTAGGATTACTGGGGGATTACGTTGGTGGGGTTTCCTCTCACTGAGATATACAGGTGTCCAGTTAAATGTGGGTGCAGGCCAAACTCTTGAATATATTCAGTGTACAGTATATACTGTTAATGTATACATTATAATGTGCCAAAACACTACATATTTCACATTACTTTAAAGTTGCAGTACTACCACATCCAGCAGGCACAGAGCCTTCAACTCCTTCATGTTTAAGCCCACCTGATGAAAGTAAGTGCAGTCATTGAGCTTTTCTTTTGGGTCCTCGTATATCTTTTGTCCTTCCGTGCTAAACGCTCCACTACGTTCATCTGTCACTTGGTTTTATCAGAGCCTTTTGGGTTTAACCAGCTGCCTATTGTTCTTTTTAAACCAGCTTGATTATAGCTGCGTTTGCAGGCCAGACAAACTAAGTAAGGACACACAAGAGACTGAACATCTCTTTGTTGCAGCAGAACTGGAGGATTATTAGCTCAGAGACAGACGCTACAACAACCTCCCTCACATCGATTCATAGTTGCTCCCAGTGTAACTTGTTAAAAATATAATGTTTTGTAAGTATTCCCATTTACAGTTAAAGCCAGATCCTTGTGAAGTCACACAAAGCATCTTAAAGTGCTCCTGAGGTGCTGTTGGGAGTCGGGAGGAGGACTTTTAATAGGCTTAAGAGTTTCTTAAGCAGAGGAGAAAAACAGCAGAACGTCAGAGAGGTGGAATATTCCCCAAATGCTAAATTACAGCAAGTTATTAAAACGCTTCATATTAGATCAAGCAGGGATCAGCAGAGACGGGCTCTCACACCTCAGCCAACACCAGAACATGAGAAATGAAAGTGGTGACAACATTAAGACATTTGACGACAGAGTCCATCACAACCTTCTTCCATCAGCAGAGCGATGACACAAACAATCACACAAAGCTTTAACGGCATCATATTGTGACACCTCATGTTCATTTCATTTCCATTGAATGTCAGGTGTTAAAATTGCCAGCATGGTAATTGAATGTAAGCAAATAGATTTAACAATAATAATCAGCATCCGAACTGAGCAAGTAAACTTGTGTATATAAATGTTTGGCAGGTTACTTCGATATTAGATAGTCTCCATAGCGATACCGTCCTTCATAGAGACTAAATGCTAGTATATCTATTCCACTGTCTGTTCATGCCAATAATCATCCATCACCATTCTTATTTCTATCTATTTGTATCACCCAATCCCGTCCTTGTGAACAATGCCTCCTACCTGGATCAGACACACCTCCGTTTCTGTCCCGCCCTTCCTCAGAGTCGCTCTGAGAATGTTCCTAAAACATTTCTCAGAAAGAACTCCTCTCCAGAACCTTCTGGGACATGTGAGGAGCTCTCTGAACGCTTGATCCCCGGATCCACTGAAAATGAAAAACAAACATTCATTCTTATGTCACGCTGGTTTTCAATATGAACAGAAATGAGCTTTGACAAACAAACTGAATGAGTCCAGATGATCCAGTTTACTGCTTAACAGAACTAAATAAAGAAAATGAATGCAGCTAAAACAATTTAACTCTGACTTAAAGATTGTGCAACATATTTTTCCCTGGGACTTAATGTGGGTGATTTACAGTTTTACCTTAAACATGTTCATGTTCTGCCGAACGAACAGCACAGCACTGAATGAATGAATGTTTGTCCTCACGGTCGATGTCCGAGTCTTCTGTCGTCCGTAATCTGGCTCAGTGTTGTTTTTCTGTACCCAAAAAAAACAAGCTAAGAGCTTAAGGCACTTCAGGTCAGGCGAATTTAGAATTGGTGTATCAATCTCTTTTAATTAGATTGCATTAGCTGCGCGGAGAGGCTGGGGAGACAAATCCTGTGGAACGCCTGGATTGAGAGGATAACACAGTGTTTCAAATCTAACTGAGTGGCCAACATCATTTTGAGGTACTGCGTACTTTTACTTAATGAAAGACAGTAGTGACTAGTAATTCTTATTTCTAGACATAAAATCGATGGAATATCCCTGAAGAACATGGAGGCCTCATGTTCCCGTGGCAACTGTGTTTGCGACCCGTCAGCCGAGATATTACAGAGAGCAGAAGAATCTGTTTAGTTGAGAACCAGATTAAACGTCATTGTCCTCTGCAGTGTTCGGTGCCTGCAGCCAGCACAGTGTTATTCGATATTACATGACAACCGTAAAACTAGAGGCAGAATTACCCTTCCGAGGAAGGGAAATGAACCAGTATGATTTATATTATTAGGGTTAGTAACACCAGAGGAGCTGCAATTATGTTTTACTGCATGCGTCCGTTCTCACAATAACTTGAAATACTCTGTTTGTTCAATGTTACCTCATTAAGTTACATACAGGATCTCAGGGCAAGTCACTAATCTGAAACGTAAACACTGCAATTTATTTAATGCTGATGTCTGATTGGATAGTCAGCGCTGTAATTAATAGTGTGATCAAGACTGAAATCCTGCAGAGGTGATTAGAGGCTACTTAGACTTATCCCAAGGCAGCAGGTCCTCTGTTGTTGAATGATGTTTGTGACATGACCCACAATGATGAACCATCGTCCTGGGCTGCTCGTGCATTCGACAGTCACTGTAATCATTCTTGTATTTGAGATGAGGGACAAACCTTCTGTTGCTCTACTATTGTTTGGGAACTTGAGTTGTTGCACCTCCTACTCTCAGCCTGGGCAACGATTTTCATTGCAACAATTGCATTGTGTGTTTGTTTGGCAAGTTGCTGAGAGTTGAACTGCAGGACCCTGCATGTGTTAATGCTCCTGTTTCATCTACCGGGTGAAGCCCAGAACACGTGCACGTTGGTGTTTATTCCCCCAAACCTCTGAATCATTTGCTTCTTGTAGCCAAAGGAATTAAAACCCAATGAAACCACACTCTTGTCGTACTCACTTTTAAAACCCTCGTGCAGTCGTCTAATTGGAGGCAAAGGCAATCACAAACCTGTGAATTAAAACAGTCTCCGGTGGTAGTACCCGATGTCGTCAATTATACTCATTCAGCTGAGTTTTACTTCTCTTAAACTTGTTAACTGAGGTGAACTCGCTGGCAGGGTCAAGAACTACTTAATATCTGATAATGAGGCAAGCGAATGTGTAACATGAGCGGAAGTCGGCCAATTAACTTCATTCTTATTAGCAGGGAAAATGTGAGGCTCTTGTCTCCATCCTGATGGTGTTCATTACCTCCGTCAGGCAGGTTCTGCTTCTGCTGGCGTTGGTTGGAGTGTTTTTCTAGTTTGTCAAAGTGTAAAAGCAGCATTTATTTCCTTCCCATTGTGTTGTAGCATTCTGTGCAGTGATGTCATCGAGTCATTTATTAATATGAAAGAAATGACAATACAGTTGAAAACAGGACAAACTGTCTGTGGTCTTAAAGAGATAAAAGGTCAACCACAGGTTTGATCTAAAATAAGCAGGTTTAACATGGCCATGTTTTAAAAGGGTCTTAGTCAGTGTGTCTCTAATTGGATTTAATTAACGGGATCATGGGTTCAATTATTTTTACATCGAGGAGAAAGTAACGAAAACATGACGAAGGAAAATTGTATTGAAATGTAATTGATGCATACCTAAACAGAATTTTGTAGATTTAGTCTGATTATGGAAGAATTAGTAGAATAAAACTGTTTGATTTGCTGTTACGGTCCAGAATTGAAATACAAGAAAGACTAAAGTCTTCAGGCTTCAACATCTGGGTAAAAAAAACACACACAACCTATAAAGTCTTTGTTTGGATGTGTGATTTGTTGTGACTCTTTCTCGAGTATGTTTAACCCAAAGTATTCAAACATGCTAATGAGATTAGGCTCTTGACGGAGGGTTTGTCTTCACAAAGGTCCGACCTCCACGTCCTGCGCTAATCTCATGTGAAGACTCCTGTCTGCCCTCTGATTGGTTGTTATAGTCGGTCAATTGTAGCAGCACACATTGAGTGTTTGTCTTTCACAGTAACTTGTATCAGGGTGAAGGGATGGACGGAATAAGGAAATATCTTGGATGAGCTTGTAATATGCTGGAAAGTATTAGAGAGGCTGAAAGCCTGGATCATGTCAATGATACAAAATGGTTTAATAAGATAATTTTAGACTCAGTTAAACACTGAAATATATTTTTGCATAATGTTTTTTTAATGGCTGTGATCAGAAAATCAATGTAAATTGTGATTGATGCTGTTGCAGGTGCTCCGGGTTTGACTGTCCACAAGATGGAGACAAAAGATCAAGTCTCAACTCTTCACCTTCTTCACACTGACTCACCGATAACAACGCCTGCCTGGAAAGTGTTGGTCCTCTACCTGTTTCCTGTCATACAGGGAGAAGCTCTTTTCCTTTCCCCAGTCTAGCTGGCTGTAATTGTTAATACATGAAAGCTTTAGGATGATGTGTTGAAGCATGTTGAGCTTCATGCATCATAGAGACAGAGCTCTGCTTGCTTTAAATAAAACTGGACGATGACTAAATGTGTTCCCAGTCAATCCAGATAAAACCACTCATCTACTGCACGTCAGCAGATATGCTGCACTGCTGTGAACTACGTGTGTTTTATCCACTCCTGAATTCCAGCCTCCAGTTCCTACCGTCACCAGGGAGGGTCCTGCACTCCCTGGGGACGGAGCGACTACTTACACTCCAACATGCATTTATGTACCAGCTTACATCCTTCACTGCGTGAGAGCTGGAATATATTCAACTGAAGCATTATTTTCCAACAAAGTAGATCCTGAATATACTTTTTTCCCTGAAAGCCTTTCAAGAATGAAGTTCAGATTTATTTTTCCTTCACTTCCATTAACATTGGAATCGTAGTTATATATAAATATATTATACACAAGATACAAAAAGGGGTGTAAATGATTGTTAAGACAACAATACTGAATCATTTCATTCATCCATGCTTGGAGAGGAGATGTTTCTAAAGCCTTGAATGATGAGCGTCGGTGGTTTCTATTGAGATTAATGTTGATTTCTCACTTAATGGTTGATTCAGTCAATCGGTTAATGAGGAAAACATCAAGGGCGATGCAGTTTCACGGGACCGTCGTCCCCTTGAAACAGTCGGCGGGTGTCAACGGTCAGCAGCACTAATTATGATGAAGGAGAAATACACCATGAGTGATATAGTAGGACACATTGATTTCTAATTTCTCCCGGCGCCCTGTCAACACATGCTGTAACCTCCTTGTTCTTTTGTTAGTGATTCACACACACATGCACGGACGCACAAACACACACATGCACACACACCAAGCTGAAGTATCTCAAGGACGGGGGAGATGAATTTCCGCGATTGTTTCACAACAGAAGTCCCCCGGTCCTCATCCAATCCATCATGTCCTCCCTTTTTTCATGCGCGATGAACATCGGTCGGGGTTGGTGAATTCCACCTCTACACCTCATAACGTGATGACTTTATGATGACTCGTGTTGTCCTGAAATAAACAGGGTGAACCACAATTAACCTTTCCTGTAACTGGTGTGAATATTTGACTGTTGAAATGCAGTGCAGAAAACGACTGCTGCAGTCAGTGCATGTGTTGGTCACAGTGCAATAATCTCCCCCGTCATGTACGTGTCACCATTGTGTGAGTGTATGATTGTACAGCCACGTCAGGACACTGAAATTGAGGCCTGATTATAGGAGAGACGTGATGGGGTCTCAAGAATCAATGGGTTTTCCCCTTAAGGGAGAATGATTGTGCAGAGAATTCTCTGTGTCTGCAACACACCCAGTGTATCATTTTGTTAGCCGGCTTGACAACCGTAACAACTGCAATCATGCATAAGAGGTGTCATGACGGTGGTTATCAACCTATAATGTATACCAAGGTTTTTCCAATCTCGCTATGAGAGGTGTTCGCATCAAAGGGGCCGTTGGCACCAGAGAGAAAACATAATCCTCATCACATATGAGAAGTTCCCATCACAGCTGCTGCAAGCAAAGAAAGAGTTTTATAGATAGTTTTTAGAGCTTTGTGTTTACAAATGCAATAATTTTGGTTCTTATTAAAGCCGAAGCTCCACTTTAATCTCAGCTGTCAAACAATTAAAAAAAAACATATTTCATATTTTCCATTTAGCTGATATATACAAACTTTTACCTCGTAAATTCAATTTGTGCCTCTCTTTCAATTCTTTAGTTTGAAATATTAAACTGCATCTTGTCTTTCCAGGGTCACCGTCTCCCGCCTGTTCTCCTCCCACCGCTTGAAATACAGACTAACGTCACGGCCCTCTGCGTCTTCACTCCCACGCACGAGGCTTCCTCTTCTCGTCTGGATGAGAAGCGGCATGCCGTCCATTAACTCTAATGTAAATCCCCTGTCGTCATGTCGTGACGCTAAGAGCTCCGGCTGCTGTGCGACTGCAGCATGTGTGTACACCACAACCGAACCTCAACCGGGGAGTTAATATAGAAAGATTTATAGTGACAGTCACCTTTTACAGTGTTGACCAGCCTAATTCCAATTTAAAGTGACAGCTCGTGCTACATTTGCCCTTTGCAGTTGCTGTTACAAATTGGAAACCTTTGCAATCATTCACCGTCTTGTTGAATCAAACCCTCACGCAGCGGGGGCTGCCTACATGACGCGGAGGGAGGGGGACGTATTGGTGCCACGGTTAATCAGAGCGATCATACAGACCTACATTCCACTTTTTCCTTTTATTCTAGTTTAAGTGAAATGACCCTTTAAATATACAGACATAAAAAAAAAAACAAGGTTAAGATGATTTAAAGATTATTTTGTCGTTTCCTTTTTAGGACACGGCTGGTTTTACACAAAGTCCTGGGAGCTTTTCTTTGTCTGCGGGGCGTCACGGGGATTACACACGGAGGTCGGTATGGGAGCTATAAGAAATACTGAATCATTTATACAGTTGTAGCCTAGCAGAACTAATAAACCAAAGCAGGAAGAACACTCAGGTAAGTGGAAACAAGTCCAATTGAAAAGCACTGGAGCAGAAATATTGTCGGCCACCGGGAGCAATAACTGAACATCCTGTTAGACTCAATGACAGCGTTTCCATCTCTCACATTCAGTACGTTTCTTCGACTGTAACAGCCTTCAGCACGAGGACTCCCCTTCATCTGTGTTAGTAACTCAAATATATAGTTTGTCTTGTGGCGTAAATCACACATTTAGACTAAACTTGGACTTTATGTCAAATTCAACTGAAATACAAATGTGAAGATTTAATATGTTGATATATATATTTAATAAGTGCATCCTCCATGCAAGAGGCTACAAAGTTGGAGAGGGTCGTACCTTATCTGAAAAAATAAAGTCACTTTCAAATATGGTAATGAAGTATGTGAAAGTGAGTTAATTATTGATATTATTCGTGTGATCCGAGAGGACATCCTGCATCCTAAGTGAGGCTTTGGTTTTGATTTATTGAAGATAGGCATCACTTCTCGCAGAGGGCAGAGCCTCTTGATACATGTAGGGCATCTTCAGATTAATAACTGTAACGCTGTGATTAAAAAAATAGGACTTCCGCAAAATAGTAGCTCATATTTAGTCTCGCGTGAGGACGTCTGCCAACATACACACTGACAGTGCAACTTATATCTGTGACAAACTTATTGGTTCTTTGGTTTCATGAGTCTCAAGGTTCCTTGTAGAGGATGTTCCTTGTTTGGAACTATGTCTCCCCTTGGCCAGCTGTTGGTGTTTTTCTCTCCTCACTCTCCGTCTCCGTATATCACTACTTCACGCTCTTCGTGAGATAATTGCACAAAGCCATGTGCCAACTGTAAGCCTTTGTTGACGGGCTGTGGAGTAGAATATTCATTTTCTGCTGCTGGTTTCTGTTCGGTGAAAGAAGCAGGGTGCAGTTAAAGAGGACTCAGAGCATAATGGGACCGACTGGAGCCTGCCGTCACCGACGCCCTGTAGTCATGGAACAGGAATATCATAGAGAGCCATATTACAAATATCAGATATATATATCAGGAATTCAGATTGCAATTAACTCAAAATAACCTTACATCTACGTGCAATAGTTTGATTACTGTTTAACTTGATGCAGAAAAGCAATTACAATTCTTTGGTGTGTATCTAATTTGAATGGCCTGGTTATATTATTATTACATTAGAATAAGATTGTACAACACAATATTGAATGTTCCGACTTTCCAATTAAACAAAGTCATCAGGAGGTTTGTCGGAGGCAGGACAATCAAGTAGAGACAAATAAGATACTGCTGGCCTGATGAAAACTCCAATGGTCCAATTTAAAGGTTATCCCAGACAGTTTGAAAAAAATCCATGTACACCCAGACTCACACACTGTACATCAATTATTGTCCCCGTTCGGCTCTCTGTGGACGGGCTGGCTTCTTTCCAAAATAGGAAAAAAGCTGCACACAGGGGACAGAGGTTCCTGCCCTTTGGCCCGTCATTAACCTTTGTCTCTCTTACCCAGACACACTGACATGCACTGGTGAATATCGACCACGTGCTTTAGCGGACAGGCCGGGCAGTAAAGTGTGTGTGTGTGTGTGTGCGCGCGTGTGTGTGTGTGTGTGTGTGCAGTCTCATCCCGGTGGTTATCTGTAAATCATGTCCATTGTTCTGGCAACAGTCTGGGTCAATGATCAAGGTCACAGACAGTCGTACTTCTCCTTCCTGGAAATACTGATCAGTCGCCCGAGTGCACAGGGAAGAAATAGAGTCTTTACAGTACTATTACAGCCAATAACCTTAGTGCATGTATGACGGTTGATTCTATTGATTCACTCTCTGCTGTATTTCCTCCATTATTTTGCAGGCTAGGATGACTTTTACCATGTCTCCCATTGTAATATAGGACATGCTAAGTGACATTATAGCATTTTCTATTGGGTTTGTGGCTTCCACTTCCCCACATGTGGCTCAGGAGAGGCTCAGGAGATGGAGGGGCCCGTAATCAGAAGGTTATCGTCTCCATCCCCAGACCCTCCAGAGAGCGTCTCTTGAGTGTCCTTGAGCAAGACACTTAACCCCTAATTGCTCCTGCTATGAATGTGTGTGAATGAATTAGCAGCTTGGTAACTCGTAGCAACGTGTGTGTCAACAGTGTGTGTGTGTCTCATGAGTCACAATGTAAAGCAGCCTGATTGCCGTTGAGGTAGAAAGGTTCTGTATAAATGCATCATTTACCATTTTTAACAGTTTGTTTGTCCTTACATTCATCAAACTGGTAAGGACACATTTTGGCAACATATTTTGTCTGCATACCTGTATTGTTCATGATGAACAGGTATCCCCGACACTTGTTTCAGGGTTTCTGAGCGAACTAAGAAGTCTGGCGATGATGCCCCTGAGCATCGCCAGACTTTTGATGCTGTGGACAAAGAAGTTATACAAACAGTCTGCAAGGTAAAACACAATTTTACTCCCAGGGATACTTTTCAAAGAACCTTTGAGAACCGGATGTGCCAAAAAGCGTATAACTGTTGTAAAAGGCTCCTTTTCCCTCATTCTTGTCTGTCCATTCCATCTGGTGCAGATCCTGGTGGCGGTGGCAGCAGACCCCAGTACCGCCCGCCAACTCCTCCTGGGGGACCCTGAGGCCTTCCCAAGCCAGATGAGATATTCACTGGCTTCGGAACACCCCCAACCCCGACGCGTGGCCTCAGCATCTGTACACAAATACACGAGGTACCCTTTCTGTTTCTGGATGAGAGGCGGCAGGCTGTCGATTCACTAGAATCTAAATCCCTTCTCGTTATGATGTGACTGCGTGCTGCAGCTGCCGTGTGAGCGGCACATGCACGAACCTGACAAACCAAACCACGATCGTGGACACGATTCCTTAACCTCACCAGACCTCAACCACTGTGTCAGATTATTATTTTGCTATGTGTTAATGTCAAAAGCCAAATAGTCGACTTTGTAGACTGCTGTGTTAATAATAATTGAAGCATGTATATTCTCTCTGAGGATGTAAGACAGAACGCTTCTTGAAAAGCTAGAGTCCTAAACGCTCTGCTTCAGGTTGGGGTGGAGTTACTTTGTCAAATGTGTAATATTCATCTTCCTACAATCACTTGCATTGTTTATAATCCAGCATGTGGATAGAGAGAGAGAGAGAGAACAATGAAGCCGGGCAATTCCTCAGACATTAGATGAATTGTTGATGAGGAACCCTGGATTAAATTATTTAGAGTCTATCCAGGGACAAGATAAGTAGCTAGCAGCTGTGTCATCTAGCACTCTACACGCCCGAAACATCACCAGAAGTCTCCGGGGCACTCAGCGACAGACACACACACACACACACACACACACACACACACACACACACACACACACACACACACACACACTTGGTGACTAAGCAGCGAATGCATGATAATATCTATCTTTTGGTGGAACTTTAAAGCAGGAGTGCTGTCTCAGATGTGCTCAGGCACTCGCAACATCATGGAGCACAGGCAGACTTCCTGCAGATGATCCTGTCGCAATCATCGTTTATTAGGGTGAATTTCTTTGTTATAAAATAATGTATCATCAGCAACCCGCTCGCACGTTATCACAACACAATACCCAGATACGGTCCCTTTCATGGTGTTCCTCAAAGTCTTGACAAGCCTTGGTGAAGATGTCATGTTGCCTCCCACACATGACATGTCCTGAGGACATGATGATGCAAAGCCATTATCGTATTATAGTGTCACCGGATTTACTACATTTGGCTCCAAGAGCCATTGAAGCTGTCTGCTGTAAGAGATGGGCACGTCACCGTGTCAGATTTGAAGGGTTAAAGGCTAACTTCTCTGCAATTTCGACAGTTATTGAATAGTGTGGGTGTGGAACATACGTCTAGTTTGTCGCTTGCATGACTTGCTGACATGTTCCCTTGTCTGTGCACAGATGCATTGTTGAAATAAAATGCAATGTTTCATATAGGAGATCAGACCGTGTTTGTCCTTGTGATTATTGTCCAGGTGTTGTCCTCTGTTCAATAGACTTTCAGACTTTGGTTGTTCATTTTGAAACATTAACGTGTGAAATATTCCTGCACTTGAAAAGACCACGGCTCCTTTAGTGAGAAAAATAACAAACATGTCAGATTTTTCTTCACAGTGATGGCGGAGTGAGAAGCACGCTGAAGCTTGTCACCACGGAATAACTCGCTCAGCGATTCTCTTTCTTTGATGAAGACGTAGCTGCTCATCGGGATTACTGAAGTCTAAGAAGTGAGCAGAATAAAATCAATGACAGAGAAATCCTAAGGAGGCAGATGATCAAATGCATAAGCAATAACAAAGGTGGAGTAGAGGCGAAGCTCGGAGCGTCTGCACATCATTTCAAGCTCAAGGTTCATCATTACACAGAAGTACAGAATGAAATGTCAATGAAATGTCCAAACATTCGTCATGACTCTGCAGAATGCCAAGCAGATCATTGAATACATATTTAGAAAGTCCCTATAAGAACACCAAACATTGTGTTGTTGAGTGAGAGTCATCCACTTATCTTCTCTGACTCAACACATTCAACAACACCCAGTCAGCACTGCAGAGATCAGGACGTGACCATATTATCTTTCCCTCCAGGGGAACATAGAACCCACAGACAGCTGCTAAATCAGAGTGGAGCTTATGAAATGCTGAAGGAACATCAACACACTGTAACTCTGAACAAAGTTCTAGAAAGCCTCGATGCAGCTCTTTGTGTGTGTGTTACACACTGTAGTGCAGATTTGATGCATTTCGTTAACATACATTTAGACAAGCTCCTCCAGGAAAAAGGCCAATTTCATTAGATCCAGATCCAGAAATGCTGCAGGGGATCAGTTCCCAATCAAGTGTGTCTGTCCCCCCTCAGACACGCCAGTCATTGGATGTCTGAGACAGTGGGCATAACCCGATGAAAACTGATTAACCCTGCTGATCCAATCTAATAATCTCATCTGATGATGAGCCTGGGCACAACACCTTTGGCTGCATCGCTGTCATTCATTTATTTTGCACAGTGAACCGTCTCCACGGCCTGTCAGCAGAGCTTGTTAAAAGACGCGTTGGGTTTGTTATTGTGAACACTGGTGTGCACGTCGTTCACCTCGTGTATACGAGCAGAAAGAATAATGAGCTTCTTTTTTTGATTTTCAATGCAGATGTGTGAATGTTAGTCACAAGTCGAATGCATCCGGCAGATCTTGAAGAACACTGTGGAGGAGCGCAGCAGCAGTGAGCAGGCAGCTGTTGATCATCTGTTCCATGGAGCCGGAAACTTTCCCAGGACATTCTTGAGCGTCTGAGCCCAACACCCACATTCAAGCTCTCAAAGAAGGATTTCATTAATTCTTATTAATTCTAGAGAATTTATAAACATCATTCAGAGTTTATTAAGAATTTATTTAACGCTGCATCGTCAGTCTTCTTTATAAGTGCTGCTAACTTTAATGTACCTCAGTGTTATTTCTGATGTTTCCTGCAGCCTCCGATGCTCAGGAGGCTTCTGATGGCTGATCCTCAGGGCGTCTTCACTCCTATAGTTTGTTGATTCTCGTTGAACATGTAATGCACACCTCGTTACAGCAGACATTCAAACCACAAACGATCCATACGAGCTCCTTTGTAACTGGACCGAAACCCCCTCGTCTGACGCCTGTCGTCGCAGTTGTTTTCGTCCGCATGCCGGATGAAAATTGCTTGTTTCACACCTGCGCCTACAAAACGCAGCAAAATACCCCAGAGTTTGATTCAACGAGGCAGCTGTAGAAACACATTAAGTCCTAGCGGAAGACTGAAGGTGACCAGAGCCCCTCATGACTTTAAATACTTCGGGCTTACAGTTCAAAACAAAACACCGGTGAAGAGATGAAGAAGAGAGTGCCGGCAAGGTGGAGTGGGTGGAGGGAGGGTGGTGGGACTGTCAGGATGGATTTGTGGCAGAAGGGGACCAGCAAGAGTGGAAGGGAAGGTTTGCAAGATGGCAGCGAGTCCAGATCTGCACTGGTCTGGAGGCGGTGGCACGAACCAACAGACGCCAGGCAGAGCTTTATGAATGAGCATAGAAAACATTCACTGTGAGGAAATTTGGAGACGAAGCAAGAGAGGATGGTTTGGACATGAACGGTGGAGGGACGCTGCAGGCGGGGCTGCCAGAGGTTTCTGGAAGTGGTGTTGGACGACATGCTGTTGGTGTGACAGAGGAAGGTGCAGAGGACGGGAAGAGATGAAAGCAGATTATCTGTTGTGGTGGCCTCTAACAGGGACGTGGCCAAAAAAGGATTATTATCACAGGATCAGACATTTTAGTCGAGTTTCAACAGCTGGTATTTTTCAGTAATTGGATGTTTATTTGCTTTTTCGAGCGAACGGAACCTTTGAAGTCGCTGCAGCCAAACGGAAGGTGAAGGTTTAACCCTAAATAAAAGCATCAAAGTAAAGTAAACAGCGAAATTGGCTGAGAGGAACCTTGTCCCGGCTTTAATTGTCCCGAAAATGATCACTGGCTTGAAGACAAGCAAAAACAGAAGAAGCAACGCTTCATAAATTCTAGCTCAGAATTGACCTGCGTGAAATTTAGGGATGAAAGGAAAGAGCTCGGATGCAAAGTATCATCCTGGAGCAGAGAGAAGTTGAAAAGTCCTGTTCAATAAAGTTCTATATTCTACGTCTACCCAACCTGTGGAAGCTGCCTGCGGTTATCTCCGCTCCTAAAGGCAGCAGGCCCAAACATTTTAATGGCTTCAGGCTGGTCGCCCTCACTTCTCTTGTAAATGAAATTCCTTCACAAGCCCCTGAAGATGGAGCTTGTAAGGCGAACCGGGGACGCACTCAACCCTATGCGGTTCTCCTCTAGGGCACGTGGAGGAGTTAAGGACGCTATAATCACTCTACTTAGGATTTAAACACCTATGGAAATAAAACCCGTCTTGTGCCTTTAGCACCATCTAACACCATGTTGCAGCTGGTTTCACCTCCAGATTGCTGAACCTCCTACGTCGTCACACAAGGGGTCATGAATGATGAATAATGGCCAACATGTCTACTTTGAAAACGTATTGTTTCCCCCGTATATTATCGTAATAGTTAACCCCACTATGGCAATTCTCTTCATGTTCTGCTCTCATGCTCGGTTCAATAATTAAGAAGGCTCTGATAATCCTTCAAGGGTGGATAAGTCCAGGAAAGCTTTAGTCCTGCATCATCGCTTCCACCGCAGCAGCAAGTACGGAAACTCTGCTTAGGCAAGCGCAAAGTTACAAGATCAAGAGAAAAGATGATATTCGGTTATTAATTCATGTGGTCACTTGGCCCGTTCGTGGTAGGAAGATTTTACTGGTGAGCACGAACCTCACGGACCAGGAGGAGGAAACAGGACCGGCTGGATTAATTGGTACGAGTCCGATAAATAGGTAAACAGGCTGCACATCCCACAACCAGCAGTCTTATTCATCCATTAATAATTTAGATAGGATTCGCAAAAGGGGAATACCAGCGCTCCTCTGCTTAAGGAGTACGTTATTACTGCGCTGTAGGGCGGTCGGGCTCCCATTAATAGAGACGATTACTTTTCTCGGAGAGGAACGACGGTAATTACCTTGACTTATGAAACACATTCATTCGCCGGAGTTTCAATAACAAATTCTTCGGCTGCTATAAATGAAATATGGATCTTTGTTGATTGATGCTTGGAAGGTTGCGTTTGGCACAAAAACCTTCAGCGTGAGTGAAAGAAAAGACAATAATGTCGAGTGGAAATTTTACACTATTATACATATTATGTATTATAGTGGGTATAATTTTGTAAATGAGGTCCTTCTATGTTGGACTGCACTTTGCCACAGCTGAAGAATATAGTTGATGATTCATTTCAAAGGAAATGTTGGCAAAAACAAACTACTGTTTTGCATATGACAGGTGGTATAATCTGCATTTAACAGCATAATTTGTTTTTGTCAGTCACACCTACCTACTACTTTCCCTCACTATTTATTTTGGTCCATTCCCCCTTTTTTTTCAATTTCATATCTTCTCCTCGCTGGGTTTCTTCTGTGCTTCCCACCCCTCTGCAGCTGCATTCTCTTCCCCGCTGTCAGTGTGTGACAGATTGATGCTGCATCCCTCGGCTTCCCTTTGCAACCATATTCTCCTGGTAATTGAGCTCAGCTGGTCTCCCGGGGGGCCGCTGATTTTCACAGGCGCTTCTAGGAGCTCCTTCTCCCCTCTGTCATCTACATTATCACTTGCTCCCTCAATCCAGTCTCCTTTTTCTGCCAAAGTTTTCCTATCTCAGTGCTGCTACCTGTAAAACCCAGACAACCAATATCCATAAACCTGTGACTGGTTTTGAGTTCCACCAGCGGTGACGTCTCTTTCAGCATCTCGTGAGGTGTTTCCCAAACGTATTGAGAAGACTCGTTCACCGCCATGTCCGCATCATCTGATAATATCTTGATTAGGTAAGTCAACCATTTCCAACACATATGGAGCTGCACATCTGCTCAACTGTCCACGTCATCTACCAATCACACTCCCAATTTGGTGGTGTATTTAAAGGGATTTCCCATCTCTCCCTCCGCCTGTCATCATCACTGCCTGCTCCCTTTACTCCACCTCCAACACAGCATCCACCCGTGGGCTCCGAGGGGTGTAAGATATTTGCTCATCACTCCCCAAGATCTCGACGTAAACATGCAGGGAGTGATGAGGGCGGAGCCTCGACGCCAAACTGTCACCATGATCTGCTGCTTTAATAAACATTTGAACGCCAGTCGTCTGACTGAAATATGTTTGATAAGTCAAAATCTTATAAGTGAGAGCAAAGTTAACAGTCAACATCTCGTTGTTTCCTCTCATCAATTAAACAATATACACATTTGTAATAGGCCTGCTTTATAAATTAGACAAAATAAATGCATCAGTGAATTAATATATCAACAATCAATTTGTTAAACACACGATACCTATTCCAGGTTAAACTTCATTAGCACATTATACACTTTCCCAGCCTAATGTGATGGATGGGGCTCATTTATTTATTGTTTTGCATTGCAGTGCGGTGTGCAACAAGAGACGTGCGAGAATCATACTTGTATTTGGTGTTACATGGGATGAAAAACAAAATGCTTTCATCCAGAATAACGATATTGTCATGGCTGCGTGTCCTCTGTTCGGCATGAATGCGTCTGAAAACCGTCCTGTCAGATGTTTCATGTCCACGTCAGTGACATCATTATCCTCTGTGTGTTTTAACATGCAGCTGCTTGGTTTTGTCCGTCCGTGTCGAGCCGGCCACGACTTCAGGAACTATTAAAAAGTCGTGCAAAAATCATGTTTCCCTCCAATCTAATAATATCCTCCCGCTCTACCTGCAGTTTCAAATTCACTCAGCTCTTTGGGAAATGGAAAGTGCCAGATATGATATTATGAAAAGCCAATCATCAGTGAACAAATCAGCAAGAGGAGACTTCACCTCGAGTAGGATATTAATTTCACAGTTCATAAAGTCTGGCTCCGGAAAACAAGCACACTTCTGTACGAAACAATTGTGTGTTGTCCGTCCTCATGTCGCTGCACAGCTGATCACAGAGCAGATTGTTTAGTTTGCTGCCTTCATAAAGTTCACAACGCGGGTTTATTACGTGGAGGTAGTCCTCTGCATGAGACGCCTATCAATGAATGAAGGAATCATTGCTTCATTTATTGCCAGTTACCTCCGTGATTCGTTTCCCAACTGTGCTATTTTTCCTCATCATTTCACAGTGATGCTTTTTCTTTTTGCCAGTTTCTTGCTGCGTATAACACACACGTGTGTCATGCTGGGCT
Source organism: Macroramphosus scolopax (assembly GCA_901007825.1). Classification (NCBI taxonomy): domain Eukaryota; kingdom Metazoa; phylum Chordata; class Actinopteri; order Syngnathiformes; family Centriscidae; genus Macroramphosus; species Macroramphosus scolopax. The sequence goes on along the minus strand of CAAKHC010019261.1, from coordinate 40,265 downwards.
GGATTGGGTTAATGAGCAAATAAAATTATTTCTTAGGAAAATAATCTTTGTCTGGCTTACCCTTGTTTTTTTTTCCTCTGAGCGGGAGGCGCTTCACCTGATCCATCTGCCCGTCCATCTGTGTGATCATCAGCTGTTTGAATGTCACCGGCAGCAGGGATGGCTTCACATCGATCATCATGCCGGCTTTCCATTACCACTCACGGTAGTTTGGCTTAGCTGTAGTTCTTTTTTTTTATTGTGCATCCATTTTTTGCGGCTGGCTGCAGGATCTGTCGGAAACTGTGAGTATGAGTGTGTGCTACTGTAGACACAAGACCGGAGAGCTACAACCTGTGAGAGAGCCCCAAACACCGAACTGAGTTACAGGAGCTGCACAAGACGGCCTCATAACCTTGATGAACCCTCGTGTAAGTGGTTCTCGGTTTTCCCAGAATGCATCCTGGGAAGGAAACGTCTGCGAAGGTGCTAATGAGTTCTTTGTTAATTTGCAGGGGTGAAAAATAGGCCGTTTCCTGTTAATTCGCATGTCAACAGGAGATATATGGAGTTGATGAGCCTCGCTGTGCAACAAATCCCGATATGCTGGCTACACTATACGTCTTGTTTCAATTTAATGCAATGGATTACAATCCATGATTTATTTCCTATATTTGCAGGGTTTCTAAAAAGGAAATAGAAAATTAACAAGCAAATTTTTTCTGAACCATAGCGAGTGCTAAAAGCATTTTAATTGCCTAGTTGCGCAACATTGTGTAAATATGTGTGGGTGCTCCAAGGCGGGAGCATCAAACTGAAGAGGGAAAATAGGAAATATGGAAATTGGGACGGTGGGTTTGATTTATTAACAACAGATTTCTTTTGATTGCAATTGCTATTTAGTCGCAAAGTTATTCAGCTGTGAATATGTAGGTGGGTGCATTTGCAGGGAGGTTACGGTACGATCCGTCTGTGCACGGATGCTACTGCTGGTGCAGTCAGACAGCGATGATCTGATCTGAGTCAGTTGCAAAACAGGCACTTTCCATGGACTGAATTTAACACCGAGAAATTGGCAAATGAATGATAGATGAAGATCAGGTTGTTGGGGAAGAAGGAAACACGCTGAGGAACGAGGGGGGTTATATGTGGCGTATGTGTGGTGGAGGAGGCTCGTCAAAGGGAACTGGTCTCCTGGTTCGCAGGAACACTGTTGACAGAGGAGGGAAGTGTTTTCTGCAGGCCTGCTTTGTTTATTTCTATTGAGTGTATTGTAAAACTAAATAAACGACCTGGCATTGTTTGCAGCGCATGTATAATCCGGACCATCAATATTGCATGAGTTTGTATTTACAAGTGTCCTTACCCCTTTGTGTATTTCCTCGTGTGCACTTTCTACATGAATCGATGCATTCATTTATATTGTTTATGTACACAGTATATAATGGCAAATGTATATCGGAAAACACAGTCTCATTTTTACTTTGGTATTCAAAACGTGCACATCTTCTGCGTATCTTGGGTGCATTTACAGTTGCATTGTTCCAACCCAGGATAGTTTTATGCAAATGCATTGTGACAAACAACCAGATCTGATATAATTACACATAAGATATTTTGTCTGGATATTCTTTTTTTCCTCTTGCAACAAACTCTGAAGTAATGCTCTCTGCTTTTGAGTGAGACTAATGTAGATATGAGAGGTGGCAGTAAAAAATTAGAAGCCGCTATTTGAGGATAGGAAACCAACTGCACAGTGGATTGTGACGGTGAAGCGCTACGGACCCTACGACCTTTAAACGGGTCGACTTCCTTTTTTGGAAATCATACATTTTCTACAACCTTGTGGACACGGGCCGGTGATCAGCTGGATGAAGTGAGATTATACTTCCATAGTTTTCTTGTCACAGTGTGTCAATTGAAAGTATTAAACACATCATTACAGACCTGACGTTAGTTCTTTAAGTAGAACGATAAAAATGGGCCTTTATTTAAATCATTGACATCTGTTGTGAGTAATCCTGCACAGTTAAGTGTAAATGTGATGTGATTTCTTATCTGACAGCCCTAAGATGACAGCGCTGTTGACGTATGGCCACGGAGGAGGTGGATGTAGAGTCAGCAGGTTCTGCCATGTGAAGTGCCTACACATCATTTCTGAAGATTAAAGACGTTTCCCTTATTCAGTGATTTGGGGAAAGCATGTACAGTAAGTGTGTTTTTGCTGTTCGGTGATTGTTTTCTCCACATTGGATTGAACATCGGAAGAGACATGATAAGATCTCTGTGAGACAGAAATAAATGACCAGCTGCTTCTGAGCTCCTCCCGAATCCTGGAGGGGGAGGTCCCACTTTAATGTCTTAAAGCATCAAACAATATAGGATCCATTCAAAATCAAAACTAAAAGACGAATTACTGTTGACTTTTAATTGTTGTGCATTTATAACTGATGGACCCAAACATGAGGTAGCTGACTGTCTCGGAAAAGAGAAAGAGTGAGGTCATTAGGGTGCATGGCAGCAAGGAGCGTTGATCCTGGGGGGCTAATGTAGCTCTGATTTAACTTTATTTAACCATTGTCTTGCAGATCAGTGACACAGATTAGGACCTGACAGATGTCGATGATGTTGATCTCACAGGAAGATGTTTTGTTAGCCGGTGGCGCGAGCTAATGGGTTTTAGTAGATATTCCATCTCATCCGCCAGCCTGAAGTTCTCGCCATTGTGCCGCTGATGGAGGACGCCTGCTGGGAGAGACTGAAGAGTAAATGTATCACTTTGACCAGGTGTTTGTCAGGAGGGACGATGCCTCACAGTCTGGGTTAAAGACGAGACGATGGGTACTGCTCTGCTCGGCTGGTGGTTGTTCAAGCAAGATTATAAGATTCACACTGTCAGATAAAATATTGAACAGGCATTAGAGACTTTGATATCAAATCTAAATCTTTATATAAGGCAGCTTTCATTATTTACATCAAGATGAATCTTTTCAGTAAATGACATTGTGTGGCAGATCAATTGATCATTGCCAAGTTCAGCATTTTCTTTTTACATTAACGTTGGAGGTCAATTTTCTGTCATGAAAACTGAATACTTATGAAGTATTGATCACAGCAAGGTGGAGCCTATCAACCATGTTTTTAATTAAGATTGAATTAAATTATAGCAAACATCTGTAAGTCTAATCCTGATTATTGTTTAAATTAGTCATAGAGTATCGATCGCTTCATAATGTACCACATATAAAGATATAAATATATATTGATATTTGTTGTGATAAAGAATATTTAAGTAAATTGGTTTTTGAAATGCATGTATAAATTGGACAAAAAATGCAAATGCAGCAGATAGAAATATAATACCAGATTTATACTTCATGAAATTGGATGTGAGCTTTGTAAAAGAATAATATTTGACGTGTTTCCCTAAAACATTATTCCTCACTACCTTTTAATCACCTACATTTCAGACATCACACAGCTGCTGATGGGAGCCCTCTGCGTCCCGGCTGCATGAAATATGAGTTCGGCATAAGCATTTGGAAGTGTAAAATTATGTTACTTGGATAGAAGCGGGCAGTAAAATAGACATAATTGCTTGTCAGCTTCACTCTCTGGAGGCTGGGGATTCTCTTTAAGGGCTGGGAAGGCGGCAATTACTTCTTGAAACTTGATCATTTCTAAAGACATTCATTGGAAAAATCTCAATAGGTGCATTTAATTTGCGTATGTTTGATTGTCTGGTTTTATGAGATACAGCACACAGTGGTAAAGTGTGTGTGCAACCTCAGAGAGGGATTATGTTTTTTTTTTCCTCAGCCGTGGCTGCAATAACAGCTTAAATATATTCAAACATAATGGGTAATCTTGGCGAAGAAAAGCAATTAAATTGACAAAATGAAACCGTAAGTAGGCTGTCTGACAGCTAATCATAAGTCTTAAATGAGTTTGGAAGGTAGATATTAAGGCGGCTGTGTGTCAACATGGACTACGATGCACCAGACTGCTTAAAAGGCGGTTCTGTTAAATTGACAACAGCAGAGACCTCCTGAAATATTTTATCTGTTACTAAGAGCACACAAAGTTCTACCAGTCTTATATTTAAGCAAAGTATTAATGAACATTCACTTGGTATCCTTGTAATGTCTTCTCCCTGGCAAGGATAGCAATTAGGAAGTCAATGAGTCCAGAACGTCAGTGGATTAGCACATCCCGGAATAGCTAAATATAAATGAAAAGTTCTGGTCAATTGAATGGAATTAAGTCAATTTAGTCCCCCTTTGCACAAGATTAGACACCAGTGTCCTAAAAAAAAAGGCAAGAGCTTTGTCTTCATGAACTCCAACCACACACAGGGTGTGTATTACACTTTTACGTAAATCATAAAGTGCATTATATTCTCACAGCAATATATTTTATAAGCCGGACAGTGAAATGTGTTCCAAGACTGAACGATGTACCTTCAGGAAGTCCCATTAAAAAGTGTCTCTTCAGTTTGAGAGACTCATTCTCACTCAGGCATTCATTATGTGAAGTTTAGCCCAAATGAGTTCAGGCCTTTTAAAGCATTTACTTCACATGGGTGGACATCTTCTTTTGAAACGGAGCGCTTGGAGCAAAATGAGAAGGGAACCCTGAATGACAACTCGATGCTTGAGGTGACTAACCGCAGCTCTGCAGGCTACAACCTTTCAGAAAGCCGGTTCCTCTCCGAATGACACGTGTTGACAGGCATCGCTTGCTGCACGACAGCGGCTGTAACTCTATTTACGTTTGATTGAAGACAATTTATGACACAGCTCAGCCCGCACGTCAACACGCGGCTAATGAGTTATGATACAGGTATGAATTTTGTGTTTTGTTTTTGGACCTTATGTGTCACTCCGCCATGTCAAGCTGGAGTCAAGCACGATACGATTGTCAGTTTTAGCCCAGAGTCATTAAATTCAGCTTCTCATGCTCTGGGAACATGAATTAAAACCGTGCTGACAGGAGCTGTCATATTATTATTCCTGGCAATTAATCAAACCTGGTGGGGTTTGTGATAAACTGGCCCTGATATCAGTACACATAAAACACCGTAACGCGATTAGACCTACATCGACCACGAGGTAATGCAAACCTTAGACAAAACCCACGAACTTGTATCCCCAAAAAGTCAGTGTCTGTAATCTATTTGTATGCTTAGATTTATGTTCTTACAGGTATACAAGCACACACACACACACACAAAAGCAACACACAGAGACATTTGCAACTGTAGAATCAGCTACTTTCATCCACACACACACGTTCTACACACACACTTTGCAGCTTCCTTGCCTGGCCTCTCACTATTTGTTTCTAAAATACACAGAGACATAATTAGCACAATATTCAAAACACCACATAAGAACATGTGCTTACTTATTTCTACCTTTCAAGTTAAATAATAATTTTGGTTGTTTAGCTGGAGCCTTATGTTGGGAACCTGCAAATGGATACGTAAGCTAATCAATGAGATTCTTGTTGTAACCAACACAATCAGGGTCACCTAACCTCAACAAAGTTCCTAAAAAACTAATGTTAATGTAACCAATATCTTCGAGAATACACAGTTATCAGACTGCTGATGATTAAATTATGGACCAGATGCTCAGAAGACTATAGATTCGTTAGCAGAGAGAAGGTCAGCACCATCGAAATGAATTCACACAGGAACAGGATGCAGTTTACAAGGTAAGAGAATGATTAATATTTATTTTATATATTTTCTCGATTCTCCACCAGTAATTTATTTAATAACAACATAAAAAACATGAATTAACACAATCACACAATGAAACCATGCAGTGGAACGATATGAAAAGAAAATAATGAAATACAATAGGTTAAAATTAATTTATTTAAGAATGTATTATTCCATTCATCATGTCTGTTTATTAGGTTTAATATGTGTATATCTACTACTATTTACTAAACTCTATACGTCTGGGTTACACTAACCTTTAATTGGGTAGAATTGGGGGAGGAATCAATTAAGTATATTACACATCTCTCACCTGAGGAAATCTCAAGCATCATGATAGTTGCTCCTCCTCATCCTCGGGGTATCATGGGTATATTTGTCACACATTTCATGGCAATCCGTTTGAAAGCTGTCTGTGACATTGAAGGTAAAGTCAAGGCACCGCTGCGAGAAGGGAAGCCAGCGGTTCTCAGGAAACAGCCACAACGTGAGATGCAGCACGATCTTTAGAAAATAAGGTCAAGACAACAGAGTGTACGCGATGAGGTTTCCTTTGACAACAACACAAATGTCTGGCAACTAATAGACCCTGAGTGGGAGAGATGTTTACTTCCACATCAGTGATCAACTCCAAACTTCTACAGACCTTGAGGGACTTTAAATGCTCAATACATTACACACACACACACACACACACATATAAGTGCACACACACACACAGGGCTGTTTTCTGTAATTGCTAAACTGAAGAGCGTCTGAGGGAGCAAGTCTTGTTTCACCGTATTTGGAATCCCTGTCAGATGCTCTTAACATCTCATTGCAGGTTGCAAAAGTTGCCGCTTCCACAATCCAACGCAGCCGATCAGACGATTGGTGAACTGACCTCCTTCGCCCCAGTTCAGGCACTTTGGTGACGGCGGGCACTGAAGGAGTAATTGAATGTCACAATATTTGACAGCCTCACCGACAACTTGAAAAAAAGCACCTGCTGGTGAGACACGTCTTTAAATAAGGATCTCTGAGAGTGAAAGGAGCACAAAAGGGAGTTGGGAATGAATCACACGCGCCTTGTCAGGTGGTGGTTTTAAGCAATAACAGCCATGACGAAATACAAGTAAGTCTGTCAACCTCTGCAGGAACGGGGAACTGCGATCGTCCGATTGTTATTAACAGCTCTGCTACGATATTATAATGAAGGCCGGCTGAATAATAAGAATTCCAAAGCAGGTTTTATTTATATACAGAAGTGCAATACATTGTAGCAAGCAACTGCTTTCCAGGGAACTTATGATTAGAATCCAAATGGATTATACTGGTTAAATTGAAATAATGAATTAATGATTTAAGGCGGGACATGAGCGATGTAACGTGATTAAAATGCGTCGGTGCAGAAATTGTGACGCACCTCAGAAAGAAAACCCTTTAGAGTTGGCTGAAAAACTTTCACATCTGCTATCATGTTCCTGCTTAATTGGCTCACTTCCCAATTGATTTCCAAGCAGTTCAACACCTGACATTTAGTTTTTGCTCAAATGTCAGCAGACACAAACTCTTCATGTGCTGGTTTCATTGCATCTGAAGCCTTTTTTTTTTCTTCATATTCATGTTGTTGCTGGCTACATATTTATGATCATATGATTTTATCTCCCGCCGTCCGTATGAACAATCAATAGCTGACAACAGTGAGTGAATCACTTTTAATCCGTCCTGGGTCCTCTGAGCTCTCTCCATCTGGTCTGACATGAAACGTCTTCTCCCCTGGCTCTGTTATCACACCAGAGGCACTAAATAATCAAGCAAAGAAAGGTTCTGTAGAGCAGGAACTGTGATCAATACGGAGTAGTGATATGTGCTGCTGGTTCAGCGCCACCTTCTAGTCAAAGGCCATTCTACTGCAATCAATAGCTGATGGTCCTCTTGCGTCAAAAACACACATACAGAAAGTGAGACAGGGGAGATGATCTGAATTGCAACCTTCTTTTGAATTCAGATTGGAATGGGGCCTAAAAATACTTATCAGCCTGAATGGCCAAACGATTTTCTAAGAAAAAGATTCTTGTCCTTTTGTAGTGAAGAGATTTAGTCATTACATCTGTGGCGTGTAGAGAAATAAGTCTCCAGCATGAGAATATTTCCTGCACACACTCACCTCATCCTTACAGTCAAGCAGGAACATGGCAGCGTTGAGGGGTCGCAGAGAGCGAAACGCTGCAGCTGTGATAGATGCCAAACTCACTTATTCATAGTCGAGGCACGAGCAGCAATTATGTAGACTAAAGTAGGGAAGTCAAGGTGATGCAATGGCGGTAACACAGCAGCCAGCTCCAAGTGTTTTGTAGCCCTGCCGAGACAAATATGATGAGTGTGTCGCCTGTCTGGTCCGTTGGAGACTCAAGATCATTTCAAAGATGCCGACGTACAGTAAGCAACCAAAAAGGATGACGATACCTAATGAAGAGGAGGATTCATCTGATGAAACATACAGGAAATAGTGTGCGCAGGGTGTTACAGCACGGCCTTGTGGAGAGGAGAGTCCAGGCTATTTGATGTATATACATGATTTAAAATCCCCTTTAAATAATGGAGCTCATCTGTATCACAGAAGGCAGTTTTTTTTCTGCTGCTCGGCTCTTCGGAGTTACAGAACTTCAAACGGATAAACAGAAAAATCATGTGGTTATTTTTTGCCGTTTCTGCAAGACCTCTTTCCTGTTTTTTTTTAAAATATACACAGCAGGCCAATTGATTTAGTTTCTCTTTGGGGTGTCAATACTGAGCGGGTATTTGCTGCCTGTTTATTCTACGGCCACACGAATGGATGTTTTTAGAGTCAGCATGACCAAGATGTGACATGGAGCTAAGAATTCAATATTTGAACAATAAATCTACTTTACCACCGTTCAGGCTCATTAATTAATTGATGAAATCAAATATTACATCTAATACGAATAAGATTATTTAATCTACGTGTTAAACCAACTTCGTTACCTGTATCTGTAGTAGGAGTAGAAGTGGGCGGGGCTTCTACCGGAAGTTGCTTTTGCAACAATAATGGACACTTCAAACTGGGAACAAAACGAATAGATCTAATTAACAATAAATAAATGGAAGTAACATTAATTCAGGCAATTTTGTACTTCTAACATAGTGTCTAACAGCAATGCTGTTGTTGTGCCTTCACATAAATATAATGAATTAATAAAGGTATATGAATCACCTTATTAATGAGAAGATTAGCACAGAAAATAGAAAATATTGATTTCATTCATGGGGATTTGAAATATAACGAGCACACAAGGTTTTTTCCTACCAGCTCCTCAGGCCTCCTCTTCCTCTCTTCCTAGCAACTTCAGACTGACGCTTCTTTAAATGGAGGAAATGAACACGTGCATCTAGAATTGTCAGGTTCTGAACTTTGTTCTGATGGATCGTCTGTGTGCATGAAATATATTCAGCTGCTTGTCCTGCAGCGGGAGTTCCCCAGAGTGACGGAACCGGAGTTCAGTTGTTGACACAAGATCTACTGACCGTGGTTCAATCATGTGTAGTAAATGAAACCATACAGGGGCTCGTCTGTTTGTCTCACCACTGTTTATCCGACGTGATAATTCAGTGAGTGGACGACTGTGAGAGGTGAACCCCGTCACTGCAGTGTGTGATACGATGATTAACAATAAGAAAATATCTGATATATCAGTGAAGGAGGAGATGTTCTATCTAGCAGGTGGAAGAGGGAGGAGTCATTTCATCAAGTCAACTGGACCTCTCTATGAAACCAGGTGAGCTATGTGAAAGTTTGGCTGGCTGTCAATCAATAATCAAAGACTCACAAACACTTTACGGGATCTTTATTCTGACCACCTCAAAGGACAGAAGTCCAACATTAAATCTGAAACAGCCACATGTTTTTATGTTTGATTAAAAGAGGCTGTGAGAACATAATTCTAGGACTCTATCCCAAATAAAGGAAATCCTTAATCTGGTTTTAACACACTTCTAATCACAGCTACTGTAATTATGACAGCAGGCTCAGACTCCAACCATCCACATGGAGCTATAACACTATTGTCTGATGCATCAGGAGAAGCTGAGAGAAGAATTACCAACTGTCTCCCCGTCACAGTTGGAAGGACAGTCTGAACACAGGAAATTTTACTCGTCTCCTTAAAAGCTGAAAAGTTATGTGACTGTCATACTGTGACAACCTCTTCCTTAAAAAAAAAAAACATTTAATGAACGTAGGTTTTGAATACACAAGCTGAGGATGTCAGCGGAAAGCTACATTTTACATCATCCAACAACGTTATTTCAGAATGTGTCTTTATTTTTTGACAACATTTGACAACAGCCAGACAACAGGCCCGGCTGTTCAACGTGACGGTGGAGAGGACGCAGGGAAACAAAGCTCATGTGATTTACAGCTGGGAATCGAACGCTCCCTAAAGATCAATTTTTACACCTCGGAAGATCCCGTTATATAGAATCTCATAAATCAATGTCTTTGTCCTCTATGCAGCATCAATAACAATTCAATATATTCAATTATTCAAAAGAATTTCTTATTTGTGGATAGTATCAAATATAAAACAGCATAAGTAAGACTCAACAGCAGCTTTCCAAAAAAGAAGAGATCGAGTGAGAGCAGAAAATGTATGGTGATAAATGTAACGTTTATTTTACAGCATTTAATCCAGCAATAACAGAAGAAGTATGAAAACAACATTGTGTAGCGAGCGAGATGGTTTATAGTGTGGGAGGAAACGGCAAACTGTACATGCACCGAAATAATGACTGCAGTTAAGAGCAGTATAGATCCTTTGTCTTGTGAGAGGAAGAGCCGCCCCAGTGCTCCCCTCCCCCGCTGCCTCCGCCCCCCCCCTCCTCCTCCCTCTTGCTTCATTGTTCCCTGGTATATTTGCAGGTGCATCTTGCAGTGATCTATTTTTCTCTCCACATCATTTAATGATTCATGCTTTGGGGTTTTTCTCGCCCCCTCGTTTGAAAAGCTTAGTGAACAAAGAGAATGAGGTGAAGACTGATCAGGAAAATAAGTGAGGATGTGAAAAAGAAAGTGTAGGATTAGAAAAACAATTAATAAAAGAGGAGAAAAAGGTTTAAAAAAAAAAAAAGAGTGGGAGAAAGTATGAGACGTGATCAAATGTGTGTTTGATGGGTAGTTGTGTTCTGGAAATAGTTGCTGAGCTTTGAAGTAGTTGTCCGGAAAAAAAGGACGAGGACAGTTTTTCTGTGACGCATCACGTCTCAGCAGAAATGATTTTCACTCCTGACAAACAGCCTTCGTCTCTGTGTCGTGGCACGTTGTTTCTTCGGGATCCTCATCCAGAGGCTTGGAGCTTTCAAATGGTAATAGCCGGTAGATTGTGCACTCTTGGTATGTGTGCCAGTGAGCCGGCTATAAATTGTTAATACGCGAAGAAGGAAAAAAAAAAGAGTCTTGTTAGATGCAAAAAATATTTTAAAAAGAAACCATTGACTGTGAATCCATTGTTAACTGGAGGAATAACCCTTTTGTATGACAATTGTTAACTGTACAAGCCCTGTTATTGTCTCTCCACAGCAGAATCTGGAGTAACTACAAGTAATCATCCACAACAATGAGCCACACAGATGGAAATACAAGAACGGGCCACTGAATTAAAGCATTAATTAGGTTGCAGTTGTCACTCATGAATGATGAGGTTTCACTCATGACTCATATTGTTAAATTATAAAGAAGATTCGTTTCATTATTAAGGTTACGGTTGTCACTCATGGTGTGTGTGACAGGACGAGAGTTACGGATTTCATATCTTTCAATTTTAACGAGTAGAAAACACGGTTTGGAACGATTCCTCGGTTTGTTATTTGGTTGGCGTTTTGCAGGTCGGTCGGTTCATTCATGCATCTGTTCTGTGCGTCCGGTCAGGCTGCGTGAGCAGGTTGGTTTTTATTCAAACACAAAATGTCCAGTTTGGTTTCTCGGTTTGTTTTTGTTTGTTGCGAATCCAACTTTCTAATTACATTTCCGCCGCAGTAACGATCCAGACGTAAGAGGAACAAGAAGGAAGTGAAGTGACACTCGATATATGGAGAGAGAACTTCCAGCTGTCGGCTTTAATCTGCCTCCTCGCGCCAACGGAGAATATTTATTGCGAATGCTCCGATCATTAGATGTAAATAAATCATGCTTTGTTTGTGACAACAGTTGTTTTCTTTTAACAGATGGTACCAAGTACCAGTGGAGCAGCACCTTCTCTCACAGGGAACCTCTGATTTACATATTAAGCTCTTCATATTTTTCCACCAAAATGTTTCTTTTTTTTTTGTTTGTTGCATATTGCTTGAATTTGTCACCCATCTGTGTGTCCCCGCAACATCAGGAATACCTGACATGCACGCACGCACGCACATAAAATGAGTTTCTTTTGGCTGCTCATCAAAGACAATCATGGTGAGAGATGAAACGCCCTCCCAGTAAATTGTCATGTCATTTCATGAGCATGAACAATAATAACATACGATATGCAATCGGGACAAGAGAGAAGAGAACAAAGTAACAAAGCACGCCGGACATAATTACATGGGCAGATGTAAGTATCTGCCGATATAATTCCTTTTCAAAAGACTGCAGAAAGCAAACTAATTGTGAGGGTATATTACTGCACTGATTCTCCGGGCTGATGCAGTCGCTGCTCGTGATGGACGGAGCTCTGATGTGCACCGTGCTTCCTTCCTCTATGAGTCAGTGGTCATTTGAGCTTGAGTCAGACTAAGACTTGGTGTCTCTGCTGAGTGAATGATGCATGTTGGCTGCATGCTTATGCAACATTTGCTTTGGCAATTACATACACATCTCCATCCTGCACAACCTGCACAACCACACAGCATGTAACTGAACATACAGCTAAACGCTAACTTTAAACTGAAACCTTTGTTGTGTTCCTCTAATCGTCACTTTAAGGTCTCAGGGTCGTATTTCTTCATCATGTTCGTTTCTTCCGTTTTTCTTGACTTCAGTGTGGATCTTTCAATTCATTGCATGACTTCTCCTGAATCTCACGCTTTACTAAATTATGCGTCCGCCCACTGAGATACTTTAAAAGCTGTTGTTTTTCCATTTTAGCCTTCTAAAATGGAAAAAGTCCAAATGGAAACCAACATTTTTCTGGCATGATTGCGACCCCGCACCCCAGCGGCAAGCTCGGTTTTTGGACCGCGGTATTGTTACACCCTGCAGACGTGCGTGCGGAGACACTTATTATATAAATCATCTATAATCGTTTACACAAACACAAGAGTCACGGCAGCTTCTCTCTGTGATATAGAAAGATATGACGTTGTGTAGTTACATCTGCACATATATGGACCCAGAAGATAACGGATGATACAGTGACAAAGGGAAGCTGGCGAAGATAACCGTGTTTAATAATCAACGATGAAATGAATTATTAAAATGCATGTTTAGTCGAGACACTAATGGCCGAGATACACCTGTTGTGAGTACGTTCATTATAATCAGATTTAATAATGAGAGTGGGAAATAGCCTCCAATGAAGTAATAACCTCAAGTGATGAAGATGCATGACGATGTTACCTTCAATTATAACTACAATATCTAAAATGTTCTGAATGACCCCCCCTGAGACACACATTGTTTCATTCATTAAAAGACCTTGGAATGTCCCGTGAACATCGTTTGATGAAGGGATGATAGCGGTAAGAGATGATGAGAGGAGGCCGTCTCCCCCGGCAACTCGGTCCGCCCGGCAGATGGGATGTCAGCATGAAGCCTTGTTGTCCATCAGAGTCCTCAGTAGGCTGCAAACACTAGTTGGCGCTTTTAATGCGAGTGTGTCCCCTTATGTCACTCAGGAAGTGTCAGCGGTCCCATGTCGGTTGGATGTTGGATTAGGGCGACCACAGCTGATAGGACGGAGATCACACAGGAGAGGGAGGCCCAGGAGAGTCTGTGTCTGTGCTGTCTCTCTCGCAGCGGCTCGAATGCTAATGTTACATCTGTGTAACCAGATGTCCTCGTACACAGATCGGGCCAAATCTTGAAAATCGTACTATATTTCCATTTTTGAGAGTATTTTTCCAACAACTGTCATTACTGCACATGATTTACTAACATTAAATGTTACACATCCAGCACACTGGAAAAAGGATAAATAAAATAAATAACATTACAATATATCACGTCATTTCGCAGAGGCTTCCGTCCAATACGACTCACATGTTGCCAACAGTAGTGAGTGAACTGTGCATCAGTCTTGAGTAAGTTGTCCTTTAAGTTTTTATTACTGGTCATCTTTACCCCAAGTTACTGGACTAGTCCTTATTCATTCACACAGATGTTATTTAGGACAAAGAACAGAACTTAATGCTGTTGATTGCTTATTGTGCAGCATCTCAGGTATCACACCCTCCGAGGCTTGTTGTTAATGCAGCTTTATGAACATCTATTAAACAAATTGCTGTCACAACAGGCCAGCAGAAGCAAGGTAGTGCAAAAACACAACATTCTCCACTGAGGG
>CAAKHC010019260.1:56385-67181 GCA_901007825.1 Macroramphosus scolopax | reverse complement strand
GTGTGTGTGAGCGGAGAGAAGTGTGTGTTGGGGGTCGGGTGTAGGGCTGCTGGGGGGAGAGGTCATTGCTGCTGCCAATCAGTTGTCACAGTGGATTCGCCGTAAACATCACAGTTTAATCTCAGATAGAAAGCAGAGCATCACATCGAGAGCAGCCTGTTGGGGTTTGTTTGAATCATGTATGACTTTATATGATTTGATTTAATTGCATTAACAAGTTAATGTTCTTTGACTACATATTTAATTACCACAGATGCCACATCTGACTAACTTTAGGTACTTGTGTTCTTCAGAGGCTGCTGAGCTCTCGAGGTGAGGTTGATTCCATCTGGCAGCCGCTTTAACCGGCTCTCAATTGTACAAGTAGCTCGCACAAAAACACCAATCCAATCCCGCTTGAGGTCTGCCGACATATTTGCAGTTTCTCACCGGAGCTCACCTCCAACACAGACGAGCCAAAACAACACTCTTCACTGCTGGTTTCATGCCGTATAAGAGAAGGCTTGTCCCAGGGTGCCACAAGCAAACAAAACCTGTCCAGTATGTGAATTCATTGCAATGCAAAACGGATTTCCAATGCTTCAGCATCACTTAAGACCCTACTTTCAATTACAATGTCATGAGCACTTAGAGCTGACAGGCCTTTAGAGGAGGGGGAGTGGACCCTACGGTGATGCTCCAGACAGCCTCAAAGGACTATTAAGGAATTTAAATATAAAGTAAAAGAGCAAACTTTTCATATGCTTATTTTCTTTTTTAAAAAGAATCTAAAGCCCTGAAACGATGTGGCACAGCCGGTGTGAATGTACAGGTTCTAGATATTGTCAGCATTAGGTGGGGTTGATTTTCTTTGCAGGAGGAGAGGAGAGGAGTGAAAATAAGGAGGCAGGAGAAGGGAGCAGGAGGAAGGGAAGGAGAGAGGAGAGCTGGCTCCCTCTCCTACTTTCCTCCCGGATCCCGCCTCCTGGTCAGGGGTTGGTCCGGGGAGCTCGGCTCCTCCGCCTGGATTGGTTGGCTCTCCTCTGGACTGGCAAAACAGTCTCCCCAGTCCTCACAGACACAATAAAGTTTAGTACTGGACGGCTGGAGGCGCAAAACACGACCGCTGGATCCCGTCGGTGCGCTGCGCTTCTCTCCGCGGAGCCGTTAACGGGAATAACGAAGCAGGACGGAGGGATTTATCCAGATGTTTTTCACTTACAGAGACATTTTATATGAAAACACGAATGATTTACTTCTACTTTCTGGATATTTAAGTCTATACATGGTGCCGAGGGGGATCCGGTAGCCTCCTACTCTTGCTGGACTACAAACTTGCTGTTTGCAGGGCGATCCGGTGTGTTTGGGGAGATATTGATTGTGCAAAACTTTCCAAGAGGACAGCCGGTCAGAGTCGGGGATGATGGTGTCGCTCCGTGGGGCAGCCCTGCTCCTCCTGTCCGGGCTGTGCGCGGTGCAGGGGTTCGGGGATGAGGTGGAGGAGATGACCTGCGACCCGATCCGGATCAGCATGTGTCAGGGTCTCGGCTACAACGTCACCAAGATGCCCAACCTGGTCGGCAACGTGCTGCAGTCGGACGCCGAGCTGCAGCTGACCACGTTTACGCCTCTCATACAGTACGGCTGCTCCAGCCAGCTCAAGGTACAGGACTGATGGGACACACACACACACACACACACGCACACATACTCGATGTATATTTATATCAGCACCATAATTGAACTGCCAGTGTGTCAGGCTATTAAAAGAAGCTGTTACACACACACGCATGAATTTAGTAGCTGTGATCCTGGACTCAAATAGTCCCAAGAGAGTCCAGACACTCTTCTCTCTCTATTTGTGTTTTCTGTGGAGCCACAGAGAGAAGAAAGTGTTGCTCCGGAGCACATGACAGGCAGCTACCGGCTATAATGACGATTTACTGAGCTGACGCCAGTGAGAAGGGGACGCGCCAGTTTATTAGGAACACCGAACTCTGCATCAGCACAACAGAACAGCTCACACGTCCTACTGTTGGTTTGTTTCCATGGTTGGAGGCTGTAATTTTGCAGAGGTGGGATCAGATCATTGTTTTTGCAAGTCTCAAGTTAGTCTAAAGTTCCAAGTCAAGACTGGAAAAGTCTCGATCAGGTCATAAACACTGGGTGTCAGGTCCTAAACAAGATCCAATGTGCTCCTCACAAATTAAATTCAATTTAAAATCTGCAAAGCCAACAGGCTGAAAGATAGGTGAGTATTAATGTTATAAAAGCCACACATGCTCTACAGAATGTGAGTTTATGTAATTTTTTGCACATTTAAAAGAAAACTTACTTAATACTTTTTATTGCATCATTTTTAAAAATGTTGGGCATGGGGGGGTCACAAGGCTCAAGTCCAAGTGAAGTCACAAGTCAAGCTGCAAGTTTTTATGATTTTCTTGAGTTGAGCATGAAGTCATCAAATTTGTGACTGGAGTCTGACTCAAGTCCAAGTCATGTGACTTGAGGCCACCCCGCAGGCAGTTTCTGAGTCTGTTGAAGTAAACAGCTTCTTATAGTAGCAGCACAAAGCTTCCATGCTTTCAGCCTTCAGGAAAGAAGTCGGGGGGGTACGGACGTTCATTCTCATACAGTGAAGATTCTCAGCAGAGCTGTGGTGTTAAACTGCATTAGTTTCATCAAGGTGTGCCTAATATACATTTATATAAATGGAGGGGCCCCTTCTGCTCTTCCTGTTGTGCCATGCTGTCATGCTAATTCCAGTGAAAATGCCCCCTCTGTCTGTTGACATTCGGAGTTCATGCCCCACACTGCAACAGCTGAGTCTCCTGTGCAGCACACTGTATGTCTTCTTGTCAACAATGGTGCCCTCAGTGTCCCGAGACAAATGCAGCTTGTTTGCCTCGTGTACCATGTAAGAAAAAAAAAAAATTGATTGCCCCCCCGCCCTTCTTTAGGGATGCCTCCTCTCATATCTGCCCTCTGCACATCTGCAGACACATCCACGCTCTTTTGTTTCATTTTAGGGAAAGCGTCTGCAGACAGGCTGTCCCGTCCCCGCACCGACGTGTGATTTTTTTACGACCGTTGAATTATGGGTGTGGACAGGTGTTTGCGAACGGGGGTAAAATTACTTTAATGTGCGAGATTAACGCCGGGCCTCAGAGGCGCTGGTGTCCCTGCGTGCGAGACGAGGCAGCGAGACAAAACAGGGAACAACTGCAAACCGCACTGCCCTGCTCCAGCTGAAAACTGTCCTGTAAGATTAGCTGACCCACCCCCCCTCCTCTCACACACACACACACACACACACACACACACACACACACGCTAAAGAGGGAGGAAAGGTGAAAGGGGAACCATATCCCCTAACATTTGCTCTAATAGGAGGCTTCCTGACTGGTAACCAGAGCAGCTTTTAGCAGTGAAGTGGCAGAGCTCAGTTTACAGACAGTCGGGGAAACACCCAGGACGTGTTACATATCCGGGACTAGCAGACGACTTACAACTCTGTGAGGAATCAGAAATGTTATTGCATGTAATGATATCCACTGCTTTTATTGACTTGTTACCGACTCACTTGTGCACAAGAACCTAAACCAGAAACGTTCTGATTGAAACTTCAGAGAGATTTTCACATTTGAAATTGAATACTGTTCCCAGATCAGCCAGCCCAGCTCCAGTTTCATAGATAAATTTGCACTACAACCCAGATACCGATCGGAGAACAGTGTAAAGGAAGTTCCCTTTGACTCGGATAACAGATTTTGACATCCCATACTTCCTCAGTCAGTAACACAGTAAGGACTTATTGTATCGGGTTTGTAATCAAAAGACGAGACTGTTTGGTTCGCAGACGCACAAACACGACTGCCCTGCAGGTGTTGAACACAACACACAGCTCTATATTTGTAATTCTTATACAGTCAATTAATTGTTTGATTTTTATTTTTATCAAGCAGGCTTCACATGGTGCACAATGTTTGCATGTAAACTGTACCAGTGATATTCTCACTACTTGCTGCCTGCTGCTGGCTCTTCTTCTTCTGGGGTTCCAGTTTCACGCGGCCTCGGCTCAGAGATCGATTTCAAGCCGGGACGTCTCCCAACATTACCTACTGTGCTGTTTTTTTTTTTCGAAATGAAAAGAAAAAAATGACGTATTTAAAGTTCACCGCGTTTTCATATCATGAGCCTGGCGCAATTTCACACTGTGGCTTCAAACCGTATTCATTTTAAATCCATGAAATTGCCCACAATTGAATCCTTTCGTTACCCCAGAAGTTGCAGAAAGTACATCCTCCTCTCACATCACTGCCATCCCAGACAGTCAGATGTGACCGGTCAGTCGTCTTTATATTCCCGACTTGGATATCTATTTCAAACCATGGCCACGGGACAGAGAAAAGTGAGCCTTGGATTAAGGGGGATTATGGAGCATTACATGGCACATGCCCTCAGTGTTGCTAAATCCACAGATTGTTTTTAAATACACGGAGTTGTATGTGTAACCTTGGAGCAGGTTAATGTTAGCTGCGGTGTCTTGACTTAAGTGTTGAGTTCTTTATTGGAAGTAAAAAAGGGACCTGTCACCAGGAGGGGTGATGCAATGTATTGAAAGTAAAGGCGGAGGAGAGCAGCAGGGCTGTCGGCGGTGCACGCAAGTAGATGGACGATCCTTGTACGATCCAAAGTGCAGGGTGAAGCCGTTCACCGGCCGTAACTTCCTTGAAATGTATAGTGAGATGGGCCCACAGGGTATTCATAGCACGGTTTCCGTCTGCTCAGCAAGCACAATCCCAGATTTATCCTCCACTTCACAGTGTGATTTGACTTCAGTGGAACAACGGCCGCGAGGCAGCGCACTGAATCATTACTTCTCAGAGAGTAGCTCCTACTAAAGGATTCTTATCAGGAACACAGAACACACTCAGAAAACACACTTGTGAGAAAAGTGTTTCATGTTTAATCTCACTTCTCTTTCGGTCCAGTTCTTCCTGTGCTCCGTCTATGTGCCGATGTGCACGGACAAGGTTCCCATTCCCATCGGTCCATGTGGTAGCATGTGTCTCTCCGTCAAGAGGAAATGCCTGCCGGTTCTGCACGAGTTCGGTTTCATCTGGCCTGAGGTGAGTCCACTGATGTTTGAGAATCTATCAGCTGTAAATGAATGACTGCTCACCATCTCCCATGTCGTCTCCCCTCCAGGTGCTCAACTGCAGCCTCTTCCCGCCTCAGAACGACCACAACCACATGTGCATGGAGGGTCCGGGGGACGAGGATCCGCCCTACCACCCTGTCCGCCACCTCCCCCACCAGGAGGAGTGTCAGGCCCTGGGGTCGGCTCCTGACCAGTACACCTGGTTGAAGCAGACCGACAGCTGTGCTCTCCAGTGCGGGTACGACAGCGGGCTCTACAGACGGGGGGCGAAGGTCTTCACGGACGCGTGGATGGCGGTGTGGGCCGTGCTGTGCTTCTTCTCCACCACTCTGACCGTCCTGACCTTCCTGTTGGACTCGCAGCGCTTCTCCTACCCGGAACGGCCGATCATCTTCCTGTCCATGTGCTGCAACCTGTACAGCGTCGCCTACCTGGTGAGTTCTCGCTCCCATTTTCCATAAAACTTAACAAGTGCAACATTTCATTCTCCATAAATACATTTATTATGTCGTAAATATGAGCTGTGATCGACTGACCTTCCATTGTTTCTCTGTGTTGCCTGTTTATCATCTGGCAATGCTCAGCAGATAAATGTTTGTCCACCGGACTGAGTAATTCAGTTAATCACTTTCAGCTTATCAGCGAGCTCCGTCCATCAAACCCAACAACAAAATGAAATCCACATGGCCTCGCTGTAAACAAGTCGTACGTTCTGTAGCTTTTTCTACTTTTCTAACAGACGTTATCTGCCATCTCCCCCCCCTGCAGGTACGGTTGACTCTGGGGAGGGAACGTGTTTCCTGTGACCTGGACGCCACCGCGGTGCCGATCCTAGTCCAGGAAGGATTGAAGAGCACGGGATGTGCCATCGTCTTCCTCCTGCTGTATTTCTTCGGCATGGCCTCCTCGCTCTGGTAAGTGCGAACAAACTGAGACGTTTCATGGCGTCGATCCATCAACTCTTTGTCCCACTTTCACCATTGTCACCATCTGATGTGAATGGACTGGTGGAACAATCGGAACACGAGACTCGCATCCTGTTTTCTTACAGATCCTGCGGTCCTGTCTCATAACCTCTGTTCTATATGGATTCATTTCCACATACAGAGGCAGAATTCCACTTATTAACCAGCGGAAACTGGCTGCTGTCGCAGCTCCGTCTCTTCCTTTTCATTTCGTCCTGGATTTCCTGGAAACAGTAAAAAGCCGGACGACCAACAGACTCTTTGTGTCCTTAGCTGTGACCCGTGTTGTGTAACCCAGAACTCTCCCGTGTCATGAGGAGCTAATTACAACCGAGGAAGAGACTTGTCAGCCTGGTTTTCAATCAGAATTTCATTGAGGGGAAAAAGCTGCATCTCTGACTCCTCCTGCTCCTTCTGCCCTCCTCTCCACCAGGTGGGTGATCCTGACGCTGACGTGGTTCTTGGCTGCTGGACTGAAGTGGGGCCACGAGGCGATCGAAATGCACAGCTCCTACTTCCATATAGCAGCTTGGGCGATCCCGGCCGTTAAAACCATCGTCATCCTCATAATGAGGCTGGTGGATGCAGACGACCTGACCGGACTCTGCTACGTTGGCAACCTGCAGCAGGAGGCGCTCACGGGCTTCGTGGTGGCACCTCTGGCCACCTACCTTCTCATAGGTAACTACAACACTGTCTAATTAAGTAGCATTGAATTATGTTGTTTCCATACAATGATCATTAATATGAATATTATTCTCTATTCTTCAGGCACCTTGTTCATCTGTGCTGGTCTAGTGGCTCTGTTCAAGATCCGCTCCAATCTGCAGAAGGACGGAGCCAAGACCGACAAGCTGGAGCGTCTAATGGTGAAGATCGGAGTCTTCTCAGTTCTCTACACTGTTCCAGCTTCCACCGTCATCGGCTGTTACCTCTACCAGCTCTCGCACTGGGGGGAGTTCAAGGCCAGCACCCAGGACTCGTACGTCGCATCAGAGATGCTTCGAATCTTCATGTCGCTACTCGTAGGCATCACATCAGGTATGTGGATCTGGTCCGCCAAGACCCTGCATACCTGGCAGCGCTGCACCGCCCGCCTGCTCAGGGACGGCAGGGTGAGCCGAGGGGGCAAGCGAGCGCCGGGCGAGGGCTGGATCAAACCGGGGATCGGCAACGAGACGGTGGTGTGAGAAGGAAGACAGGACGGACAGGGATGGACTTCTACCTGCTTTCTTTCCCATCAAAGAAATTCACTCTGAAAAAAAAGGAGGAGGATACAGACTCAAGACAGATGATCAATGTGAAACAGAAACCTGGAAGGAGTTTCTCACAGAAGCCAGTGGATGTAACGTCCACGGGCACGTCTGACTGACGGTGCCTCTCACAGGGAAAGGCAAGGCCCCCAGGTGGTGGGGTGAAGGAGGAGGAAAGGGGGGAGGACTGATACATACACAAGTAGCAACAGTAGCCTCTCTACCTCTGTTGGACTTTCACAGAAAGACAACGGAATGAAGGAGAAAGAGAGACCGAACAGGCAGAATGGAAGAATCAATATGAAGACTAGACACGCCGCTAAGCTGTGCCTCACCACGTCTACCTCCCGACCGTCAGCAGCACAGACTGAACCTGCTGAACACAGCAGCCCTTAAAACATTCTGTCTCTCTGGGGACTTTGAATTTTACACTGGAGGGTCCTGGTGCAGATATTATACAGATGTTGGCAGATGTTTCCCAAATCACCCGCCGGGCTTTTATATCGGGGAAAATTCAAAGAACACCAGACCAAACGGAAATCTGATGAAATCATATCAACAATGGCCTAAAAATCTTTAACGTGTTTACATTTGGTGACATTTTTTTGTAAATGATACCCTTTGTATAATTTTATAGAGCAGCTGATTTAATGCTCGCAACTTTTTTTTTTTTTTTTTTTTGGGGAAACCAGCTTCAAGCTGTGATGATGCACTATTTAAAAAAAAAAGAAACAATATGTGAAGTGTCTGTGCTCACCACAAGTGCATTAGCGAGGACGGCAGTGGTAGAGCAGATTAATCCTGGTGTCCTGTGGAGGATTCGTGGAGGTGAAGTGTGCACACGCCTGGATTGAGAAGTAACTCCAGTGTATCAAAACCAACACACAGTCACTCCCCATGCAAACAGCGTCAGGGCGAGGGCGGACAGAGGGCCACGATGACAGATGATGCTTTTAATCGCGCTTGTAAAGAGGATTAGTTTGACATTTTGGCACTCGACCTCTTGTCAAAAGTTTGATGAGAAGATCGTGTCTGCTTTGTTAAGTACAAAGTACTTAAATTGAAGTGTAAATACAAGCGCACTGGATTATTTCTTGGCCAGCAGCGACACCATAATAAACATACAGACACAAGAATAGTAATTCAACTTCTCATCAACATATTTGCAAGAAGCCAAATAAAATGTTTGACCACGATGTCCAACTTTCCTTTGTTGCGAGCGCTCATACGAATCTGTAGCTGTGAAGTCAGACCGGTGAGTGGTGGGTGAACCCCGGCGGTGCCTTTTATTAATCCATAAACTTGGACGCAGGAAGGCATCTGGGAGGTGCCGGCATGTGTGTTTTACCTCAGTGTGTGAAGCTCTTTGGAAACCCTGCGCGGTTCTACGCTCTTCAGTTACATCGCAGTCCAGGAAATTAAAACGATTCTGCCCTCTTTCTGCTAAAACATTGGAGCCGTGACAAGTTAAAGAATCAGAGGACATCAGACAATCACTTGCCAGAAGACACGTTATGCAATAAGAAAGAGCCGACACGTGCAAATATGCAGGTATACATACAGAGGAGGAGTCCGGGTTGATTTCCCGTGTATCTCATTGGACCACTCGTCTATGACCACTCACAAGAGGGAAAAGGTCTGTCTGCGTTTCATGTGTATATCTTTGTAAGACCACTTAAGGTCAAAAAGCTACCGCAGAAACAGTGATTCAGCACCATAAGGCTGCATCCGTCATGTCTTATTGTCCCTTTACGGTGCTTCACTGGCCACACTTGCCTTTCTCTTCATCTCTGTCTGCTTCATCACGGCTGATTTCCCCCCCTGACAATCAAGTTAAATGCCTTTCAGAATATTGTGGATGATGGAGACACGTTCGTTTTCCCTTCACCGTACGGTTGCACTGATAACAGGCAGCTTCCTCCTTTGAGTCGTGCTCCTCTCATTAACAGGATGCACTGAGAGTTTAAACAGCAGGGTTTTATTCATGATGACTCATCATGTTTGAGTCACCCGATTCTGCTCCTGCTCCCGTGCAGCCGTTCGGTGTGTTTGCCCGACAATCCAACCCGCAGCGTTTCAGTGCGTCTATGAATGTACAATACGTGGGATGTTTAGCTTTCTGCCATTGAGGAGTTCAAACATACAAGGACGTTTGTCCTTTTGCCCTCCGGTGTGTCATTTGAAACCAGATTGTGCCTCGCATACCGGTCACGTGTATTTTTAGGTGAATACGTGCAACATTTGTGTAACATTTCTTAAACATGTCGAATGTGAGAAAACGGAGCGCCCTGAAGCAGCCGGCAGTGTTTCTCAAGGCTCGTCAGCATACCACGGCACACTTATTAAACCTCCCAAAGTCAAACAAACATCTCATTGAGCTAAAGCGAGTTAACTTCGGCTCCGACCACCTTCCTTCTGAACTCATGCAGCTTCCCTTTTTTCTTCGTGTTTGGCATTCTCCCGTCTGTATGACAACACTGAGCTTCCCATGACATTTCAACAGTAACTTCTTGCCTTCCAGCAGGGCCTGTATGTGCCACGGCCCGACAAAGAGAAAACACTGGTAATAAGATATATACATGCTTTGAGAGGCCTAGATATGAATCATTGTTGGCGTTAGTCGGCCAACGCTGATCCGAGCCTGGAAGGTCTAGACTGTTCCTTTGTGTAGATTGTCTTGATGATTTCATCAATGTATTATAAGAAGAAATGCTAATTTATCCTTGTAAAAAGTGACGAGAATTTTTAAAATCTGTTTGTTATTTAAGAGACACTTTTTGTATCATAAGAACAAGATGAATAAAAAACTTTGGATTCCAAAATGTGTTGTTTCAGCGTCTTGTTCTGGTATGTTCGTCCCTCCTGACCGGCCACAGGGACACATGAAGATGACTGAGTGATAAAATCAGTGAGTCACTCGGGGTCAGTGTGGGACTTTATAACCTCGACTCACCGTGAGTTGTTCATGGGTTTAACAATGCTGCCCCCTCTTGACAACAAGCGGTTGATCAGGCCTCGATTTGTTTGCAGCCTCTTCACTCCGCCGCCGCCACACATCTGCACGCTGTTCTTAATCTCTTACTTTTCTTATGAAGAGTTACTCTGGTTTGGGATGACAGCTGTTCCACAACCACACAATTAGTTTTGCATTCACAGTCGGAACAACCACAGTGATTAGAACTTGTAAACGTTACAGCGTCATCAATTACATCTCATCAACTAGCACCCCCCCCCCCCCACACACACACACACACACACACACACAAACACATACTCAACACGCGTACATCTTGGGTTGTGCATGCATCCAAATATCTGCAGCTCAGATTGCCTTCCTGTAATTTACTGAGTGAATGAGTGTTTGTGTGTGTGTGTGTGTGTCTGCGTCTGTAAGCCCTGTTGTTTTCCCCCTGGTGTTCTAATGGGTTTTGACTG
>CAAKHC010019260.1:21240-37610 GCA_901007825.1 Macroramphosus scolopax | reverse complement strand
GTCCTCATCGTTTCCAGGCAGGGCAGAAGCAGCTGCAGCGCATTAACAGAAACATACACAAAATAAAACTGACTAACTCAGCTTGCCTCCACTGTGTATTTGAGGTGGTGCATGAGAAATAGAGAATTTAGTGTGTGTGTGTGTATGTGTGTGTGTGTGTGTGTGTGTGTGTGTGTGTGTGTGTGTGTGTGTGTGTGTGTGTGTGTGTTTCAAGGTTTCAAGGTTTCAAGGTTTCAAGGTTTTTTATTTGTCACACCTATAAATGTCAGACATACATAGGGATGAAATTACATTCCTCACTCAAACCACGGTGCAACAAAAACAAAAGACAACGACAGGACACGACAGGACAAGTAACAGGCAACACAGTGCAAATAAAGACAGCAGAGTGCAATGTGCAATGTGAGTGCAGAGTGCAATGATAATATAAAATACTGTAGGAAATAAAAATACTGTAAATACTATAAATACTGTAAAATACTGTAAATACTGTAAGTACTGTAAATATGTACATTGTGCATTTAAACAAGTTTACATCCGTATTGAGTCCGTACTTCAGTGTGCGTGTGTGTGTTGGCAGCAGCAGCTGATTGTTTTGTCCCATGTGCAAAAAAAGGGCATTTAGCAGCAAAAAGAGAGTCCATGCTTCACAGTATGTATGTATGTGCGTGCATGTGTGTGTTGAGGTATGTATACGGTATACGGTTAGTCCAGCGACAGTGGGGACAGAGTAGGGGGGAGAGCTGGTAATGAGTTCAGCTTCCTGACAGCCTGATGGACAAAGCTGTCTCTTAGCCTACTAGTCTTTGCCCCGAGACTCCTCAGTCTCCTCCCTGATGGGAGAATGTTGAAGAATCCGTGCGTGGGGTGGGTGGTGTCGCCTATGATTTGAATGGCTTTGCGGGTCAGCCGAGTCAGCCGAGTGTGTGTGTGTGTGTGTGTGTGTGTGTATGTGTGTGTGTGTGTGTGTGTGTGTGTGTGTGTGTGTATGAAGTAGGGTTTCTGTGTGTGTGTGGCATGAGGAGAGGGCCTGCGTGGGTGCAAAGAGAAAGGGGGTTGGCTTCTGACACACAGCGGAGGAAAATATTCCCACATAACTCTCTCTCTCTCTCTCTCTCTCTCTCTCTCTCTCTCTCTCTCTCTCTCTCTCTCTCTCTCTCTCTCTCTCCGCCTTGTGTTTTCTCTCACAAATTGTGACATCAGCGCTGGAAACCAAATCATATTATTAGAAATTAGAGAGCTACACTGTCTCGCTCCAGTTCGTGACCTGACCTCTGAACCAACTTCAGACTGAGACTTTGTCTCTGCCGGTCTGTGATGAAAAGAAAAAAAAATCCCCACCGTATTAAATCAGGCACAAAATGTTATCTTTCTAAGGTGATAATTACTCAGCGTCTCTCTGAGGCCGGATGATAGCAGGGGCTGCAGGAGGCAACAGACTGAAGAGACGTGGGTTCATGTTTGGGTGGAGTATATGCACATGTTCAAAAATGCACGCCTACTTATATATTTTAGGTGCCTAGATTTCAGTCAATAATATGGCTCTGATATGAGGCTTTTATTGTGTAATTGGTTCAATTTTATGAGAGTTTCTTTAATTTTGGGATTGTCAAAGATCCCAACAGGAAGCTGGTTTAGTCAATAGCGTCAGATTTGGATGTGAATGTTACTGTCAGTAAGTATGTTGCATCCCACAACAATCAGAAATCCACTTAAGGTGACACACCTTTCCTCGTCAGTGCTCCAATGACAACATGATGTAAGTTTGATGTCCCTCTGCCTCTTGAAGGTCTTGACTTTGACCTCTAGACTGTTTAAACGATGGTCAGATTACGTAGGTTTGACAAATGAAGCTAATGTGGAAGTATTTTCAAACTGCGTTTATTCTAACAGCCAGCAGGGGGCGACTTCTGTGGTCACTTGATTTATTCCCTCAGGATTTTGGCCCAAATTACTAATCTTGTACAAACTCCTGAATGACTGCCCTTAAATCTAATCTCTAAAAGTAAAAATAGTGGTAACAGACAAACAGACACACATCGTCAGTCAGAAAGGAAAGCTGCGGTTTATTCTTGTGAACATGATGATAACTGAATACAACTTTGGTTGTATAATCCGTCTTTATGTACCTTATATAATATGTACATGTATACAGTATATATGCATTTATCTCATAATTACAAATATTACAAATTATGAACAGTGTAATATGAATGTAATATAAAACCAGTGAATTCAAATGCAAACAACTTACACTTTTCTTCTCCTCTTGACACACTCGCTGTATCAATTTATGAACGTGACGCAACTGAAGTGCATTAAATTCTATCCCGGAGTATAAAACTGTCATGAAAAGTAAGGATATATATATATATTTAAGTGCGTTTATAAATACATTAGTCTGTGAATATACCTATTGAAGAAATAAAATGTAAAATAAAATTAACATATCGTAACTGGAGTGTTATCAGGAGGAGGAAATGGCTTTGGATAATTGACCGTCCAGAACACGGAAACTGAGAGGGAAAAGAAATGAGCAGCGATACAGATACAATAAAAAGTGGGCAGAGAGGGAAGGAGAGAGAAACTACCTCGGTTTGTAAACAGAGATAAACTCTGTGGACCTTCAGTACAGACATTCTTTGATTTGCTGCACTGTGCATGTCTTCATTAACTGTGTCTCCATGGTTACCGAAGGGGGCGTGTTCAGGACTGAAGTCGCCCAGAGGGTGACCTTGCCTTTGACAAGCACACATAGCTGCATCCATCTCTCTTTTTTCTGTCCCCGTCTATTTCTGTTTCGATCCCTCCGTTTCTTGAGCCCCTCTCCCTCCCTCGCTCACCTCCCGCCACCCGACCCGAGCCGTTAGAGAGGAAAAGATTTGTCACAAATACATTCTTCCAACAGAATAAAAGTAGTTCTCCCTTCGTTCTTGCTCACAGACAAACTCGTCTTTGTTGTAATGAGATGCAAAAGGACGTCCGGGGGTCAGGAGCTGTTACTGGGATTTGAAGCAGGAGGAGCATGTCCCACCTTTGTCGTTCTCTAACTGGGGGGTGATGGTGTCCGGGACCTCTGATTGGAGCATGTCGTTCTCACTGGCGATGATGTGTTTCACCAAGCAGTTGGCTGCTTCATCAATGTTGATGTTTTCCTAAAAAAAATGAGGGAATGAGAGGAAGGAAGAGAGCAGAATAAGGAGGGATGTCAATGAAAGAAAAACATTGTTCCGCTGGCAGAGGGCAGCAGAAAGAACTACAGGTGAACGAACCAAACAGGTGAAGAATCAGCTCGCAGCCATACTGTCAACACAAACTGTGTGGGAGAGGACTTCCCCCGCTCCAAATCCAACGCTGCAGATAAGATGCTCATCAAAATCGTCTTGCTCGATTTACAAAACTTTTCAAAAAACTGATGCAAAAAGTTCATTATGCAAGAGATTAGCCAGCCTCCATACAAAGGACTCTGGGTGACTTGGAGAGAACTGAAGGCTGAATAAACTGATCTGTGTGGCAAACACGAGGAGGGAGCAGTAATGATGAGAAAGAAGCAGAAACACACACAGTCATTCTCCTGCTATGTGAAACATGCTGCAGGAGCAGTGTGAGCTCAGTACGATGTGACATGGTGTCCTCTGCAGCGCTCGGAACCTCCCACACACACACAAAACCTCTATTTCATGTCACGATGGATCACATTATCTGCTGAAACTGAAACAAAACAAAAGACTATTTAAAAATCGAAGTAACAAAGAAATACCTTCAGTTCTTTCCCTGTTCCTTCTTGTGCATGCAGAGCGCGCCCGGCGTCGTTTGACTAAAGGGTTTGGGATAATTCCTCTGGTAGGTTTTGCAGCGCAGTGGGCTTAAATGCATATCACAAAAGATTCCTGGGCTTTTGCTAGCTGTATTAACTGTAACAGATGTGATTTCTCCAGTTGCCAAAAAGCAGGAAATTTGCTGCTGAAAAAACAGTTCCAGGTTTGTATGACAGCAAACAACAAACAAAGACCCCCAACGGGCTTCGGCCTCCATCATTTATACTGACGAGTTGGCCTAACCGGTAACAGCTGTCTGCTATTGTAATATTGTTAGAAATATCATATGACGGGCTGAAGTAAAACACACTAACTGAGGGTGTTTACACTATGTAAAGCATCAATGCAACAGTTCTACAGCAGATAGACGCCTCACAGAACTTTCTGTGTCTGTGTCTATGTGCACGTCCCGGTCTATTTCCTACCCTCACCATCCGGCTGTGAGATTCCTGCTGCACATTAGCTGCTAAATCCAGGGCTTGTGGAGGTGTGTCAGCATGCAGGCTGGTGAATCCTTAGCTTAGCTCGCAGTCAGAAGCCACTCACCACATTCTTTCATCCCCGTCTGCATGAATGAGTGTTGGATTGTACCGTGCGTGCACCAAATGTTTATTTATTAAACTGCGTGCTGCATATTGTCCCTGTGTTCTTTGCAGCTCTCTACAACAGCTGCTGTAAGTAAGATTGAAAAGGTGCACAGTGGCACTTGAACCACGGTACCACTGTAATATTTCTGGAATACATGCATAGTGACATGAAAAAAAAAGGTAAAATAATTTTGGATGCCTCTCCAAGCAGACACTTGAGGAAAGGCAGGATGTATCTCCTAGGTAACTAAGACCCTCACAGGGCAACAGACAGACTTTTCATAACTCTTGTGCACTCACATGCATAATGTGGCTCACTGGAACTCAGTCAAACCTGCACTACTGGTACCATTACTGCAAGATGTGTGTCAGTAAGTAGAAGATAGTGGACTAAATTCCCTTAACAGTCCTGGACATCCAGTCTGGATGATAAAGTGCCGGATGCCGGTGCCGCTGACCTAGAATAAGACAGGAGGAATGTCTGCTGTGCAGCCGGAGCTCTGCAAAGAAGCTGCAGAGCTCAGTGTTTGAAACTCTCTATCATGTGCAAATAATGCCTAGACTGAGAGGAGGTATCAGTCTAGTCTCACAACCTAAAGCTGCTTCTGTGGTGGCTTCATCAAAGGATAATCAGGTGGTGGTTCTGATGTGAGGTAGTCAGCTCAAGGTCATCTGCAGAGGAAGGACAGGCCTGCTGACACTGGGGCTGCACATGAAACATGGACGTAGCCGTTGTGATGAAACCTGGATTTGGCATCTCTCAAAGAATGTTAAAGTACTTTCACATTCTTTATTTTTCAGGCTCAGAGGCTTCTTCCTCTTCGGAGCTGCAGCTGACAGCTGGCTTTGTCTCCATCCTGCTGCCTGTGTTCCTGGATTGTATGTTAGTGTGTGTTTGAGCATCCCATCCCTCTCACCTTAGCGGACGTCTCAAACCATCCCACGAAGCCGTTCTCCTCGCAGAACTGCTCCATCTTTATTCCGTTATTGGTCAGTACGTCCCGTCCCTGGTCGCATTTATTAGCCAAAAGCACGGTGGCTACATTTTTCCCGTTGGCAAGTGTCAGTTTGGAATCCAAGTCCTCCTTCCATTTGGTGATGGCCTCGAAGGAGGCGGGCCTCGTGACGTCAAACACAATGAAGGCGCCCATCGCCTCGCGGTAGTAGACGCGTGTCATGTTGCCAAATCTCTCCTGACCTGGGAGATAAACATACAAGCGAGAAGACACACATGCAGATACACAGAGTTAAGGATGTTCATTTGGGAGCAGTTTTAAGGTTCATGTCTGCATTTCACTTTGTTCCCCTTCTCAAGCTTCAGGAAGGCAGCTGAAGGTCATTACAGCACGTAGATGATTGAATCATTGAATTACTCATTGGATCACACTCTTGTCTTATATGTGCTTGACTGCACGTACTTCATACCCGACCTCCTGTGTGTGTGTGTGTGTGTGTGTGTGTGTGTGTGCGTGTGTGTGTGTGTGTGTGTGTGTGTGTGTGTGAGAGAGAGAGAGAATTCCTAATTCGATAAGCCCTGTTGGAATGTTGTATCCAACTCCTTTTCCCATCCACAGCTCCAGCGAGGCACCATCAGTACCAGTCGCACGTCATTGCAGAGTCAATCAGTTTGTAGGCAAAATATTTTCACTATACTGACCATAATCTGGTCCTCCTAACCACTCAGAGGAGATCAGGTCTGAAGATATTTGAGATACAAGTTAATGATAACCGACACTCTTAATGGAAGAACATACAGTGGGAACATTTTCATTGACTTGATCTTGACGTGCGTTTCTATCATAGTAATATATTATATATTATATATTATATGCATTTTTCATCTTTTATCTGCAAATCAAACGGTGAAACATCTGCAATTACTCCAAATGACCACTGGAAGGTTTGGCAGGATGCATCTAATCCAGTAGTAGAGTCAATAGAAGGACTGTCTGCTAGTAGCATGACTGTGTGTGGAGCAATGACGACCCAATGACACAGTAGTTGTTCTAATGATTCTCCCTGGTCAATCTGTGGTCTGTAGTGTTTTCACCCAGCCGACAAGATACAAAGAAAAGGAGCAGGTGTGCACGATGGAAAACCAATAAGGTGAGTAGAGTGGAGGGAAGTCGAGCCGGTACCGTTGCAGCTAAAGCTCCACCACAGAAATGTTGGAAACAACCAATGTTATCACACCTTCATCCTGCTGAACCATGTGAGCAAATTAGCTTTCCTACAAGCTTTTTTTTTTGAGCCAAGCTAATTTTAGAACTGGTTTAAATAACAGTGGCGGGACAAAGCTCGCCCGTCATATAACAGAATAAAGATTAACAGGTTTCAAGGCTTCCATAACTTCTGGGCCGTGAAGGGATACAGTTCCCTCGGAGGGAGATACTCATCTCCACTTCACAACAAAAGCTTTCTGTACACAACAGCTCAGGCCTCAAATCTCGCTCACATGAGTTTGAGACACATGACTGCTTGTGCTTACTGGAGAAAGTGCACAGGAGGGGCGAGAGCAGCAGGTCAGAGGACTCTTCTAAACCTCAGCCGACACTCATGTGAGATCAGACTGCTGTAGCCTTTAGGTCTGTTACCTCCGCCAACAGTCAGAAGCCTCTATTATTGTTGCTTCCTGTGTTTGACAAAGTTATCAAAGCTTAAGTACTGTGAAAATGGATTTAACAAGATAATTTCTGGATTTTCTAAATCTAATCTGAAAACCATAAAAGCGTCAAAATGCAAGTATAAAACACGAATATAAAACTTCAGTGATACTATATTATATGTGAAGAGTGGCCTGCAGGGGAGGGGAGGATTACTGGACACTATATCTATTATATAACATGTATATGTAATATATGAATGAACAAATGCTGAACTGTAACTGTAACGAAATGTGTCACGTGTTCATTTCCTGATCTCAGACTGTGTGTAACACAGCGGTCGTTCATATACTTCATGTACTCTCCTCAAAACACAACTTATCATTGTCCTCGTTAAAGGACAACTATCTACAACTTTCCATTTGAGCAGCCAACCTCTGAAGCAATTTCCTTACCATTTGGAAAGCGTTATCTCTTATCTATAAATTCATGCACTACAAAAAAAAAAAAACTTAATTGGCTCCTCATTATGTGATTGTGAACAGACTCACTCAAGTCCTGTTTGGAGAAGAAAACAAATGAATGGTATAATTGTATCCAGCATATCTGGCCACTTGCACTAACGGGTTTTCAAATGTATCCTCTAAATGTCAACTCAAACTTTTTAAAGTCAACAGTTGTATTTATTTGTTCACCTTCATCTGAACGAGCTCTACTTATCTCAAATATCCATTTAATTTAGACTGTTTGGTCTTTGGTGCCGCCCATCAAACTTATATAGAAAACTTTTCACTTAGTGGTTTTATTGAAAGGAAATCATGTGATTTCAAATGCACCGTACCTGCGATGTCCCACAGCTGGAGGCGAACCGTCTCCTGGTCCCAGTTCAGCACTTTGAGGGCGAAGTCCACCCCGATGGTGGCTCGGTAGTTGGGGCTGAAGTTGTGGTGGACATACCGCTTGATGATGCTGGTCTTGCCGACCCCCAGGTCCCCTATCACGAGGATCTTATAGAGGTGCTCCTTGTTGTGGTTGTTCTGCATGGCGAGCGAGGAGGGCGAGAGCTGAGCATGAAGCCACCGGAATGGAGATGACCGCGGGATGAAGGGGAGAAGCACAGGGCGGCGCAGGGAGAAGGAAAGTGAACTGGGAACGAGCTGGGTGGTGAGGAGGAGGAGGAGGAGGAGGGGGGGTGGGGGTGGGGGTGGGGGGGCTGGAGAACGCCCTGTGGCCCACAGAGGGAAGTGGACCAGGGGCGCCTGGACCTTGTGACTGACGCAGGGGCGCAACCAGGGTGGGCCGGGGGGATGGAGGGGCCACCAAGCAGGAGAGATACACTTCCTGATGTTATGAAAGTCAGCACGGTTGAAGAGGTACTTTGATGATTTACTCAAGTATAAAAACCAATAGTGTAACATAGAAATCAAAGCAAATACTTACAAAGACTTAGTCCAAGTCGTTTTTATGTGTACAACTTCTGAATTAACATGTCAGAACGAGGTATTTAATGAAGCTGGTAGGAAAAGGGACAATGTTTGACAGTTTCATAAACAGTTGGGTCGTTCATTGAGAAGTTTCATAGCCTCCATAGGGGGCCACACTTCTCCACTTTGGCTTCATTAAGACACTTCTGTTGGTTGATGTTTCATTTATTTATTTCATTTATTTATTTTCTCTCTAATTTCACACAAATGAAAAGATTTTGAAATGCTTTTATTGCCTCGTTAAAAATACATCAGTGCATTTCTCACAACACAAACAACAAGTAGTGAAGTTGAAGGCAGACATGAATTATTATCTGATTAAGATTCTCCACAGGGACTTACAAACTGCCCCACAGACAAACATGGCAGTCATGGGTGAAACAAGGACAGAAGATATCACAGATCCCCACAGTGCTTCCCTGAGATAACAGTTCCTTTTTTTTGTCCCTTTTATTCGTACTAAGGTATAATTATATCTGCCTGCATGTGGTATTGTATGTTCATTAAAAGGTTACAGATGTAGCTGCGTCCTGTCCCTTTTATTCCTGAACCTCAGAGTTTCCAACACATAAAGTTGAGATCACACAAACACATTTCCAGAATCAGTCAAAGATCAAAACAGCATCAAGATCATTTAGTTCAAATCATTGGCATACGCTGGTGTAAACATTTTATCATTAGACATCCTTGTTTTGGGTAACATTGTATGATTGAAGGTAGAACATGCTTCTGATTTGTGTTGTATTTCCCTTTTAAATACATTTAATATAACTTTGTGTCACACGTGCTTCCTCAGTAACATCCATCATCACCAGCTGTGATGTCACACATTTCAACTTAAATTCACAAGCTCTCAAACACACATTAAAAACAGCTACTGATGAAAGAGACTCAGGCTGCAGCATCGACTCATCCAGTTCACCCGACCTTCTCCCACCCAGAGGTTACACCTCCTACAGCTTGGCGATAGGGTTCGCTGCGACTGCGATGCTCTCAATGCTACACTCGTCACTTCCCCGGCGGATTCGGAAGTAGCCATCTTCACCCCAGCTGGTGCCCCAGCTGTTCTTCACCAGCCAGTACTTCTGTCCGGTCATGTGGCAGCGGCCGTACCCCACCAATAGCACAGCGTGGTTGGTCAGCTCGAAAGGATTGAAGGCATCAGTGACGCCCGTGTGGTGGTAGATGCCCTCCTTATAGTGCATGAAGTCAGGATAGACCTGTGCAGAGATTAGAGCAATTTAATGTTTATTTTATGTTAAAATTCAAGCAACAGGTATTGAACTGAAACTCTGACAACATGTAATGGAGAGGAAGAGCTGTTTTAATACCACAAAAGGTTCCAGAAATCGTCAACCTAGGTCGTTTGCTAACACATTCTCTGTTTACAGGAGTGTTGTGCTTGTACCTCAAAGGCCACTCCCAGGGGTCCGTTTTTGACCAGCTCCAACATCATGGCCATCTCACTGCAGCCACCGTAAAAGCCACCAACGTAGTTGTATTCTGCTGTGTAAGTGCGGCCGCAGTTTTGAGGAACGCCACATGGCGAGTTCTTGGCGATGTACGGAAAGCACGACTCATCCACAATGCCAAAGTCCTGGATGTACTTTCCAATCAGATATGGGAACCCCCCATCACAACCTTAGAAGAGGAGAGAAGCTTCCCATTATAAAGGTTTGCTTAACTGTAACAGTCAGAAAGAGTATACACGTCAGTATTCAACCAAATACATGGAGCAATCTCTAACCGCTGCCCACTTGGCATTTCATAAAAGGCGCCGAACATAAACTTGCCAGGAAAGTGCTTACTGCAGGCAAATATTTAAGTGTATTACCTTGAGAATACTGAGAGCAGGAGACCACTTGCTGGGGGCTGAGGACCGGAGCCTCGCTGTTGTTGGTGAGGATTCGGACACGAGCCTCCAGCATCCCCATGGAGGCAAAAGAGTAACAGCTGCCACATGATTCTGATGAGTAAAGATTTCTACAGTTAATAACCAAACTGTACATTAGATTAATGACTACACTGAGTTACTTTATCAATTATACAATTACAGTTGCAGCTGTACGATCTAATGCATCCTAATAGCCATTTGTACTTTAATTAGCTTACAAATTTGTGCTGTCTTTGTCAGAGATGCAGATTTAACCTGATTTGGCAACCTCTTTCTGTCGGTCAATAAACCACTTTCAGCCTGAGGTAGCAACCGTTAGGATTGTCATGAGGCACGTAAAGCAGATTATGGTCCTCAGATGATGACGTTGATGACACAAGAGCTTGGTGCGGCCATTTAGTAAACACAGAGAAACGCAGCTCACCTGAAATAAATCATAGGCATGTTTATCTTCTAACTTCAAGTCAGTACTGAAGGTTCTGTACGGGTCCTGTGGTGCAGTGTGCTTATCTGCTTTAGTTTTGGTACATGATTATAGATCAAGGCAGGCAGACAAACGCACTGATTAACGTCACTGGTTTCCCCCATCCGCAGAGAATCACTGACGCTTCTTCAGAAAATGCTTTGCAGACACAAATTAGGTCAGAGAGCCGAGGCAGCAGGGACTTGCAGAGTGGTGTAATTGTAGTAATGATTAAAGTCTGCGTGAGAGTGAGAACAGTATATATTTGGGCCAAAGACCTTCAGTCATGTACGATGAAAACGGCACCACAAGTCAGTTAAAATGCATATCTACCCTTTGAACACAGGGCACAAAATGTTGGGTTCATATGTTCTTATGTCATGTGTATTATTCTTCATCCTACAGTTTTTGGGAACCAACGTGGAACCAACAAAATCCACCTGACTCGCAGGTTCGTTCTTCAGCCCTGCACAGTGGCTTAAAGGGCTTCTATTGAAACACTCCAGCCCTCTCCACATCCTTAAACCCAGCCCTGCAGAGACCCTCTCAGACACTCCAACAACTCAGCACGCCTAATCTCTCCACTCACACACCAGGCTGCGCTGAAACACATGACAGAAGAAAACAGACCCTGCCAAGAGCGAAGCCACGAAGCTGCTGTTCAGTGTCCTCCCTTACCGACAGCTCCAAGAGGTAAACAGTCAATGTTCTGCCCTGTCTTCCTCTTATCTAAAAGATCTTCTCATTTTTAAAGTTTATATCTTTTGTGCTTTATTTCTTCCGTCCTGTCTACATAATGAAGTTGGAATCCCAAAAAACAGAAACGAAAAAAAAAGACAAACCTTTATGATCTATGATCAACAACACAACAAAACTAAATTAACTGTAGTAGCAACATGAGATGAAGTCACCTTGGTTCCGCACAGGGCTGACGAAGTTAACGCCGTCCACGTTCCTCCAATCCCAGCGCTCAGGTAGCGCTGCCGCCATCTTGGCTACATCAGCTTTCACTGGCGCAGGACGAACACGGCTGCAGTGAAATCATCACATTTGAATTACTCGTGCATATACTTGACTGTAGATATGAGACTGATTGAAGCAAACGATTATTTTGCAAAACTATGGAAAGTTATGTGTTGTCCTGGATAATATATTGAATATTTTTGTTCCTCAGATTCAGAATATTGTAAATCTTTCATAACAAACTGGCATGTGCAAAAAATTATCACAGAGCACAAATTAAGAATATGCGTACACAGAGTGCTTTTGTTCCGCCCCCATGACAGCCGCTGAATTCTGTGTGAAAAACGAGCAACAACTCACATGGGGATACGAGAGGCAGGACCTCCTGCTCGGTAGTGCAGCTCTTGTAGAGAGTACATCTCGTGATCTGGGTAGGACACAGCCTTCCAGGAGCTCTGGGCCGAGTTGATGGATTGAATGATGTCCAGGTTTGGTTTGTACTGCCTCTGGAGCAGGCTGGGGAGATAACTACAGTGACAACATGCTCTGCTGCTGGAGCATATGAAGAGAAGACACTGCTATACAACCAGGGAACACACCTTCTCATCCACTTGTATTTATGGTATGTATACAGTGTAAATGACAAGTGTGGGTCAAAAGTTTAAGAATGGTTGGTATGTTTGGGCTTTTCTGCAAAATCAGTAAAAAACAGTAAAAAAAAAGATACCCTGCAAGATTTTCTTAACACTTATGTTATGTACTCAAGCATTTACCTGCTACTGTAAACTGGTCTGGAGTCAATTCGGGGAGGTACTGGTTCCACTCTCTTTCCAACAAAACAAGCCCAATTGTTTCCTAGGACATCATGGACCCATCCTGGTAGGGTCTGGTCACAATAGCTGGTAACTCGAGGGCCGTTTTCAACATACTGGAAGTGTAGGGCGGCAAATAGATTAGCGTTCAAAAACAGCAACTCAGTCATGCAAATAAAGACTTTTAAAGAAAACTAAATTAAGGATTTAAAAAGCAACTGAGTTCCCCTCGGATTATTCCATAAAAGGCTTTTCACCATATTTGCAGCACGTCATTTACTTTGCACTAAATCCTGCTCAAGTGTGAAGAAATATGATCTCACATTGTCAGCACATTAGGCTGAATCAATTCCAAAAAGGAGGAAGTTGAGCCAGACGTAGATTAATCATCACATGAGTGTCGTGTCATGTGAGAGAGAGGAAAGAAGAGAGGAAAGACAATAGGACAAATGTAGAGCACTGAATACATCTAAATTTAAAATGAACAGTTAGCCTGGGCTAAGTATACATCAGTCATGCAGCTTTTACAAATATCATCCTATCAAATTTTGTATAGAGGATGAGAAATGCATCCCACGGCGAAACATTTTACTGTGAATCTGCTTCCCACGTATGTTTTACCTTGAAGAAGGCAAACCACTTGTACCCGTTGATGACCACTTCAAAGCCCTGGTTGTAGACGAGGGTGAAGAAGCCGTTGTGTCCCAGATCGTCTGTTGCCACAGACAGTTTCTCCAGGGTCACCGTCACCGTGCTCTCACCTGTGGCTGAGGAAGAACATCACAACATGAAATGTATTACTGCATGCAATAATTCCAACATAGACCAGTGTAATGTCTTATATTGTTTTGAATGTTTGGGAGCAGCTGCAAGCTTCCTCGAACTATTAAACACATTTGGACATATTAGTTGATCCTGATTGATAGGTGACATTAAGAATCAATAATACACCAGACTAACACAAAGGAATGCAAACTATCTTACAGGACCTGCTGGATCTAAAAATGCTTCCTCGTTGCACCGTCAACTCCGACAGTCTCTTCAAAACAATGCCGTAGTTGGACAGTTTAAACAGTGATGGTGTTGTTACCTTCAGCGGAGCAGTTGACCGTCTTGTCGTGCCCCCCTTTGGACACCTGGAACAACCAGGTACCCAGCAGGTCCTCATAGGTGCAGTTGGCCGGTGTGTCCCCCCAGGAGCCCTCGACCCAAAATATTAGCACACACGCCAACAAGCCGAACAGCCTCATCTTCA
Organism: Macroramphosus scolopax; assembly: GCA_901007825.1. NCBI lineage: Eukaryota > Metazoa > Chordata > Actinopteri > Syngnathiformes > Centriscidae > Macroramphosus > Macroramphosus scolopax. The sequence continues at coordinate 23,731 of CAAKHC010019260.1, read as the reverse complement.
CACGCAGGTAGCTAACGTTTCCTGCCTTCACACACACTTTTAAAACTGTTCAGCTGGCCTTACACGGCTTGTCTGTTGTGTTCCTATTCCTGTCAAGCGCGTGCCCTCTGCCCACAGTTCAAGCTAAAACTTTTTTTTCTTTTACAAAGAGACTTCCTTCAACGGTCAAGAGACGTTTCCACAGTCCACCTGCGCGGAAGTAGCAAGCAAGATAGCCAGCTAGCTAGCAGCTTTTGGCAGCCAAAGCAGGCATACGCAAGGTTGTTTATAGTTATTGTTGTAAATTAAAGACCATTACCAGAACATAAGTTAATGTATACGTAACGACATATATTGGAGCTATCTGTATATTTTATCGAGTCTTCTCCTTGTTCCCAATTCTTCACTGACTACCGAGATGTTACCGAACACGGAAACACATAACAATATATATCTTGTTCCTAATTATTCTTTGTCTCCTGTGTCCTGGTCACATGACCGTCAGCTCAGCGCATGCGCAATTCACACGCGCAGCGCAGGACGGGGTGCAAATGTATCAATATGTGATCGAAACGTTTTCACTTTCACTTGTGAGTTTTTTTAATTTAGTCAAATGTTCTCCAATATAAGTGGCGAGTTTGCTAAATGGAAAGAAAAAAGTTTTTAAATAATTACTTATTATTACTTACACTGATGTGCGTACTTTAAATTCAAGGCCTAATGTTATAATTAGGTAAGAACTGTATTTATTGAGCCGGAGTAGTCCACACTAGACATGTTCTTGTAGCAGATGATTGCACCCCCAAAAATAGCCCTGAAAAAGGTCTTACAGGGGCTGTCCCCGTGGTCGGAACATGCACATGGTGCAGGAGCCATAAAACGGTCCACAGGTTCTTGTGGTGGAAAGACAGTTTTGATTGTTGCATTTTTAGCACGGTTTGTATAGATAAACATTGAGTGCACTCCTGTTTATTAATTCTGGTAGAATAGCAATAAATCAAATCGTTCCTAATGTGCTATATGAACGTGCATGTGTTTCTTTAGTTTTGTATATTCATTAGTTTTATATTATACACTCTGCACTATTTCCAACCATTGAAAATGGCATATTAAATACTCTTATCATGAATGTTAACAACACATTCTAACCCCAACAGGTTCAGGTAAAATTCTACAATCCCTGGCGTGATGTTAGTTCCAAGTCTCTGGTAGGTTGATGCTCATGCTGGCACACTGACATGACTCACTGAAATTAAACACAGCCACCGTGACTGTTATTAACTGGGCTACACTTGTGCCTTTGCTGCTGTGGCAGGTCGAAAAAAAAAACATGAAAAAGACACATTGATTACACTGTGCAGTGTTATTCATAGAAATAGAACCAGCAATGTTGCTAGGTACTGATTTAGTACATCCATTATAACAAGCCATACAATCATACAGGTTAAACAAACCAGATTAGATTTATGGGGTTGATCCTGCTGGTGCTTTCTCCTCAATACATTAAACCCCAAAGTGACCGTTTTCCTTACTTTGTGGAAGACTTTTGTGTAAAAGACAGTTTTATATATTTTTGACTTGGAGTCTTGTTAACATGATTGGGATATCCTATAACAGTTTATGTTCACTTGTCTGCCACAGGAGATCACTTATCTGAATGTGTGTGTCATTGAGTCTTGATCCGTCTGTATTTAAAGGGGTTAAGAGCTTATTTTAGCCAGCGGGCACTAAAAAAGTGCTGGAGGCTTTGATCACCGTAGTAACCATGACACAGTCTGACTCATCTCCTTGACAGACCACAATAAGCACTCATCTGAAGAAGCAACTGAAGAGGTATTAGTCATGCACTCTCATTATTGCCATTGCACTGTTTGTGTGGAAGTGTGTGTGTGCATTAGTGTGGCCAGATGTGTATGGTACCGTGGCTGTTAATGTGTGCGTGCATATAAGTGTGCATGTGTATGCAATAAAGCAAAACAGGGAAGCAAAGAGCAGGGAGACGCAGGGATGATGTCATGAATGTTAACACTTGGTACCCACTGAGCTCCCTCTCAGTGTGACTCACTGAAACTTGTGTTTCAATCTTGATATTGTCCTCGCTTCCACTGACAGGAAATTAAAACTCAAGTGACTTTCAGCTCAGCTATGTTGGCACCCACATATTTGCTCCCAGCTTGCTTGGTTTCCTCTCTCTTTCATTAACACTCTCTCTTCTTCGTTCATGCATCCATAGTCTGCCTTCCCATTGCTGGTGCTATCCACGAGTTGTGTTGATTAATTTCTTGCACACAACATGCACACAAACGTCTGTGCGTCTGCGTCACATTGAGTCTTACAGACGCGTGAACCTTTTATGCATGCAAGTACTTGTGTGAGACTGGATCTGTGTGTACAGGTGTACAGGGTGTGTGTGTGTGTGTGTGTGTGTGTGTGTGTGTGTGTGTGTGGGTGTGTGTGTGTGTGTGGGTGTGTGTGTGTGTGTGTGTGTGAGCATGCCTCCACCTGTATTTCC
>CAAKHC010019259.1:52739-78601 GCA_901007825.1 Macroramphosus scolopax | reverse complement strand
TTTTCAAGGTGAATCTGTTTTGTGCCGGATGCCAATCAAGTGATTTCAGTAACAAAGTACCAGCCCAGATGTTTGTGAGCGTGTAAAAGTCTCTGCCTGCTGCAATTTGAATGAACCTGCAAATATTGGTATTGTGATTTTTAGAATGATAATACTGCGTTTTCTGACTTGTTCATGTCAGAGACAGTAATGACGAGTGTGAATATGAACAAAAGGAACAATATGAGTATCTGAGTGTCTGGTCTGTAAAAGGTTTCTGGACATTCAACAGTTAATATCATCAGTACCAGTTAGTTAACGGGGCAATGATCATGGGAGGAAATGTACAACAGTAGATAGAAGATAAATTACGTTCCCATTGCAGCTCCTCCTAAATTAAAACCTTTCTGTATCCTTTCCGTTCTCCTCAGATGCCCAGCGAATATGAAGCAAATCCAGAGCTTCTGTTCTACCGGATCACCCACCTCAACCACCGGCAGCAGTATCTGATCTGGGCCGCAGCCGTCACCACCGCGGGCCGAGGTAACTTCAGCGACAAGGTCACCGTGGAGCCGGCTGCCAAGGGTGAGTTCCACAATGTGATGACATGCAACATGTACAGTAGATACCACCCCCACCCCCCCACCACCACCGTAGCGACTGTACTTCTGATCACCTGAAAGTTTAAGCCCTGTAAAGCTGCTCACTTTCCAAACACCTACAAATATTTTGACCATGGCATCACTAAATCAAGGCTTACTGACTATCAGACGACTTGACGTCTCTCTCCATGAATCCACCATATCCACCCTCCTTTAAGACTGTTGTGACAAACACCCCGACAGAGTAATATTCCCCTTTAAGCCTCTTAATGACAGTAGCATGGATCCTTTGCTCCACATCCCTCATTACTCCGTGATTCATGTGAAGGATCTTCCTTTGTGTCTGTCATTCTCCCCGTGCGTCCCGTCCCCGCATGTCTCCCAACCTTCCCTCTGTATCTGTGTCACTGCCTGTTTTTATTTCGCACAACAGGGCAGGGTGAGCTATTGATTTCAGAGTTCAGGGGGGGGGGGGGGGCCCATGATATACTGCCCCGAACAATGGGAATGATAAGCGGGGGAGCATAAGGGAGGACAGCAGGTGTCCGGAAATAGTGGAGAAAGTGACATGACAGGAGCAGACCTAACTAATACACAAGACAATGGAGAGGCAGTGTGCTTAAGAAATGAAGAGGACAGTTAAATCAATAGGCACTGGATTAAAAGTCAGGGAAAATAAGAGAATACGAATGAATAGAGTGCACTTTCCACCATGTTATCCCGTTCTTAATCCATTTGTTACTTTGACTGCTGGGAGCAAAGGTTCGCCGGTGTGTGTGTGTGTGTGCTTGTATGGTCGGGTGCGTCAGCTGATCGGCAGCTGTAAAAGGCAGTGTCCTCCAGGCTTGCCCACTCAATACTTCATTCAACCTTAACGTAAGTGCACTAGAGCGCTAGCATTATGATGGCAAGCTCGAGAAAGAAAGGATGACAGAGAGAGCGAGTGGGGGTGTGACAGACGAGAAAAAAAAGAAAAAAAAAGGAGCTCTGTGCCTGAATGGACGGATGTTTTTCTCATATCCTCCCCGCTCGTTCTTTGTCCTGTCGTACATTCTTATTCATATTCTTTTCTTCTTCTTCTTCTTAACACAGGCTTCTTTCACACTAGCTGTTACTCGCAGGAAATACTTTTCACTTTCCTTCCAACAAAAACATTTTATCGGAGGCGTCCCGAATGGAAAACAAACCGTTTATCCGCTGTGTATCAATACACCCAGTACATACCTGTATTGATTCAAGACACTCAAACCCTCCCAGTATTTGTTTATTGGGTTTATAAACTGTTTATTTGACAACGGAACGATTAACTAAATGGTAGATATTAAGTAAGGCTTCTTTTATGTAATGTTTGAGTGTTCATTCAATAGCTCTATTGGTTCTTTTATTACATTTTTCTGTCCCTGTAGACGTATCAACTTTATATTCTTTGTCCATATTCTAACAGCTCCGGCTAAGATCCTGTCGTTCGGGGGGACGGTGACCACTCCGTGGATGAAGGAGGTACGATTACCTTGTAGCTCAGTAGGAGAACCAACGCCGACCATAAAATGGACCAAAGACAGGTGAGAGTCCTCTAAGAATTGAATCCAAAGTTTCCTAAATGTGTACTATTAATTCATTCATGTGAAGGGTGATGTTTGGCTCAAACGTCATCACGAGTGAAATTTGAACAGTGGAAGAAGCCGTCTAACGATTTCCTGTTTCCTCCGTCCTGTTAGTGAGGACACGGCCATCCCGGTGTCTCTGGACGGACAGCGTCTCATCATGACCAACGGCACCTTGGTGCTGCGCGCCGTCAAAGCTGAAGATTCTGGTTACTACACCTGCACCGCCACCAACACGCTGGGCTTCGACACTATTATAGTCAACCTCCTGGTACAAGGTAGGAAAACGACAACAAGCACTCGACCGCCAGCGAACCTGATTTATAGACCTGCTGCTCCTTCTGAAAATGTATATTATAAACTACAGCCTTGTAGAATGACATCATTAATACAGGTGTTACCGAGTGGTTAACGCTGTGTGTCTGACCCTCAGTCCCACCTGACCAGCCTCGCCTTACTGTGTCCACCACCTCCACTTCCTCCATCACTCTGGCCTGGATACCAGGAGACAACGGCGGCAGCTCCATCAGAGGTACTGTCTCTCAAATATTAACATCAGTCGTCTTATTCTTACACTTTCAGCCTCTGTGTCTTTAGAATATGGAATCTGCTTCACTCATCACCTCAGTGTTAGTTGTCGAAGCAGTCGCAGTGACGTCATGTAGATGTTTGTGTAAAACGTCCTCTTGACCTCTGTCTTTCCTTTCCCTTGTACCTGGCACATTGTTTGTGCGCATACTGATCTATTTAGTTTATTGATTGATGTCCTGGTTTCATGTTTCCCTGTTAACGATGTGTCTGCCTGATTATCTGATCTTCTGTGATTTCTGTTTGAAGATTTGCAAAGGTGTGTGCACCTCGATGGGCGCGCATGCAAATGTGATTCAGGCTGTTTGTCAGCATTAAAGGCATCCTCGGTATCCTTGGTGTTCGTACCTCCGTGAGAACATCGTTTTGGCGTAGCAAGTTTAAGACCTTGACTCTTCCTGATCATTCCATACATGCAGTACATGTATGATGAGTACAAAATTAGAATTTAAAGCAGTGTGAGTCAGCTTACTGCCAGGAGAACTGTGACGTCCTTCCATCATGAGCATGGAAGCAGTGTGTGTTTTGGTGAGATTCATTTCCTGCCACTCAGCTTTGGATATATCCTCCAGTGTCTATTACATTCTTTAAGTCTATCTGTATATCTACATATAACAAAGGGCTTGTCCGTCTGCATCTGCACAGTGTCAGCAAGGGACACTTGCGTAGTTCCTCATCAAGCATCTGCTTCAAATTACTACTGCAGCGGCATCAAAAATCTAATGATAGAAATCAAATAAATAAACAGCATCCTGCATGATTTTATCTGTGTGATCTATTCAGTTATTGTCCTTTTCTGTACTGTTTCCGGTGCTCTCGTCTCCATCTGCTGTGTCCGTCAGTCTGAATCTAAAAGTTATAAACAAACCGTGCAGATAATGTTAACCCTTCTAATATTTTTGCAATCGATCATATCGTCCATTCGAGGAAGATGAAGGAAAAAGCCATACAAAGCAGCAAAGATAGGGAGACGTTCATACATTCATAATTACAAACAGATAGAAGGACAGACAGGCAAAGACGAGATGAGACAGAAAGTATCCGAGAGCAGGAGGGAGTTGGCTCTCCGAGGCAGCTGATTATAAAAACAGTCACCATATTGCGTTCCCTCATTTGCATAGATGCTCAGTCAGCGCCATTCCAGTCTTGGGGTTTGTAGGTAACTAATGGCGGCGTAGGAAGTGAGCCTGTCCTTCAAGCTGAGCCTACAGTCGTTGAAGAAGAGTCCGACACTGCCATCTAGTGGAGAGTAGAGGCACCGGTGCTATATAGTTTGACAGGGTTGGTCTGATCGGAGGTTTTCATCCCTGGTTTTCATAATCTTATATCTCTTTATACATCCACATTGTTGGAACTCGTCTCTCTTTATCCAAAGCACAATATACGATCAGTCATCAGGAGCATGTAGGGGTTCATTGTCTAGGTAAAGGACACTTCCACACCCTCTATGGTGGAGCAAGGGATCGAACCAGTAACCTTCCGATTACTAGATGGCCACTCTACCACCTGAGCCATGCCGTGCAAGTGTTAGGGATACATTTGTTATGTCGATGGTCTGGGTCAGGCTCCAGGAAATTCAGTCAATGTATTGTATTGTCCTCTGTGATAGTTAAACACAGTGTGTGTGTGTGTGTGTGTGTGTGTGTGTGTGTGTGTGTGTGTAGGTTTTGTGCTGCAGTACTCTGTGGACAACACAGAGGAATGGAAAGACGTATTCATCAGTTCTACGGAGCGCTCCTTTAAACTGGACAACCTGCGCTGTGGCACCTGGTATAAAGTCAAGCTGGCTGCTAAGAACAGTGTCGGAGCGGGACGCATCAGTGAGATCATCGAGGCGAAGACCCATGGGCGAGGTGAGAGTCAAATTATGAGAGCTCATGGTTTTTGACCTAAGATTAAACTCAATGGAATTAATACTCATAGCACTCTTCATATGCTCCATTTCATAAGAATCGTGATTTAATAACATATAGTGTCATTAGTGATTTTCATTGCTTCTCTCCCAGAGCCCCAGTTCAACAAGGATCAGCCGGTCTTCACCCACATCAACTCCAGCCACGCCCGCCTCAACCTGCAGGGTTGGGCTAGTGGAGGCTGTCCAATCAGCGCTGTCACACTCGAGTTTAAACCAAAAGGTGAGACACTTCTTTTCCAGCTGGCTGTCGATGGTTACGTTCAAGATATTGCATGTTACATCTTTGTCGGAAACTTCAAAAGGAATTAGAGTCGCCACTGTTTTCTGTGTTTGTTATAGGAACATGGTCATGGCAGACCGTGCGTACCAATGCCACCGCGGATGTTTTCCTGGCAGAGCTGCGTGAGGCCACCTGGTACGAGCTGAAGATGAAAGCCTGTAATAGTGCCGGCTGTGGGAACCAGAGCTCCCAATTTGCAACACTGGATTATGATGGCAGTAAGTTGGGGACTCTGCAGGTGTATAGGAATGTTGTCTGACTTGCTCTGACAGAACATTGAAAAGGGTCATGTAGAATATAAATGGTAATGGTATAAAGTATCTAAAAGTCTCTTTCTACTTCCAGGTACAATTCCTCCAATCAAATCTCCCCTGGAAAAAAATGACGACGTCAAGAAGCTGTTTTCTATTGGCTGTCCTGTGATCTTGGTCACTCTGGGTGTTGCACTCCTCTTCATCATTCGCAAGAAACGCAAAGAAAAGCGGCTGAAGAGACTAAGAGGTGAGAGAAGAAGTAAATACAGTGGAGAAGGGAAGCGTTGAAATGAATTGTCAATAACAACAGAGCCGTGTTCAACGCCTCCTGAAGCACGAGCCGACTTGAAAGAGAATTTTGAATCGAGTCTCTAGAGTTGCGTTTGTTTTAAAAGATTTATTTCGGCTGTCAGGAAAAGATAATCCAGTGTATTCTCTTCCCTGCCTAGATGCCAAAAGCTTAGCAGAGATGCTGATCAGGTAAGACAGCCAGTCATTCTCAGAAAATCATTTTCAAAAACATTATTTATAACGTGTAAATCAACTTCACAGATCCACAGTTGCTAATATCTCAATACCGTGACTGTTTGTCTGCGTGTGCCCGTCTCTGGAGCAGTAAAAACAACCGCAGCTTTGACACCCCAGTGAAGGGACCTCCTCAGGGCCCTCGCTTACACATCGACATCCCCAGGGTGCAGCTGCTAATTGAGGACAAAGAGGGCATCAAGCAAATCGGTGAGAAGAAGAGAGAGAGAGACAGAGAGAGGTCTTGTGCTTGTGTCCGTATGCGTGTTCCCATCTGTGGATCGGTGTTCGGATAATCATTAATCCTGTCTCTAACAGGTGATGACAAAGCCACCATACCTGTGACAGACACAGAGTTCAATCAAACTGGGAACCCCCAAAGCTTCTGCACAGGTGTGTCTGTCCACCACCCTGCTCTCATCCAGAACACTGGTCCTTTGATTGACATGTCAGATATCAGGCCAGGAACCAGTAAGTGCTCTCTCTCCTCGCTGTCCATTTATTCAGTGAAAGCCTAAACTAACTGAAGCTGTGTTGTAGTGCCTGCTAAAGCAAATGTCTTTCTCATAAGGAGGTACAGCATATGCCACCGGCATGTACATGCCGCATATATTTACGAGTTACGAGTCTCTTGTCTTGTAACATGCTTATTCATTCTCCTGACTTCAGTCTCTGTACAATATACATATCCTCCTCTTTTCATTCATTCCCCATTAGACCCAGTTTCAAGGAAGAGTGTCAAATCATCCCACAGTATCAGGAACCGCTACTCCAGTCAGTGGACTCTGACCAAGTGTCAGGCCTCCACGCCAGCCCGCACTCTCACCTCAGACTGGCGCACAGTTGGCTCCCAGCATGGCATCACTGTCACAGAGAGTGACAGCTACAGCGCGAGCCTCTCGCAGGACACAGGTTGGCACTCGGGTGACATGACACTTACAGCCATTAGCATGCGCGTAGAAGTTCAGCTGCTTTTTTAAAAAGACATTTTGTAGGATGTGAGAATGCCTTCACCTTTATTTCCTTTACTCTTTCGTAGATAAGGGTCGCAACAGCATGGTGTCCACTGAGAGTGCCTCTTCCACCTATGAGGAGCTGGCGAGAGCATACGAGCATGCCAAGCTGGAGGAACATCTGCAACATGCTAAATTTGAGATTACAGAGTGCTTTATCTCGGACAGCTCATCCGACCAGATGACCACTGGTACCAATGACAATGCAGACAGCATGACGTCCATGAGCACACCATCAGAGCCCGGTATCTGCCGTTTCACTGCCTCACCACCCAAACCCCAGGACTATGATCGTGGCAAGAATGTAGCTGTGCCCATTCCACACCGCGCCAAGAGTGAGTATTTATCCTGTTTTTTTTTTTTAGTGTAGTTCAAGACGATGGCTCTTTTCAGTCATCTTAAACCTGACTTGTCTCCCTCCAGGTGACTACTGCAACATACCTCTTTACATGAAGTCAGATCCCTTCTTCCGAAAGCAGTCAGAGCATCATGACCCGTGTCCAGTGGTTCCGCCGCGCGAAGCCTCTATTCGTGGCCTAGCCCAGCGAGCGTACCACACCCAGGGCCGTCATATGACTATGGACTCTGCAAAGCAGCAGGCCATAACCATGGGCCACTCGGGCATGTCCAACCTCACTTCCTCTGGGGCTTCTGCTGGAGGAGCAACAGGAGGCTGTGGTGGAGGCAGTGGGGGTGGAGGGCTGTCTGCTAGCTCTAGCAGCTCCACACTTCCACAGCGGACTCTCACCATGCCCGGCTCCTCTGCCTCAGTGGCCCAAAGTGCTGCAGCAGCAGCCGCTGCTACTGCTGCAGCTGCAGGGGCTTCATTATCCTCCGGTGGAGGAGGGGCAGTAGGGGCCACAGGAGGGACCTCTGGAGGGGCCTCCTCCTCCTCCAAGATGGGAGGATCCAGAGACTCTCTGCTGGAGAGCAGCTCCTCGGGCTTAGGCAGACTACAGAAGCAGAGGGATGGAGGGTCAGGAGCCTACTCCAAGTCCTACACACTGGTGTAGCCTATCATCTCTGCGGCCTGTAACTGTAACTCTTAATAGAATACTGAAGCCAGCGCTTGCCTGGAGCCTCGATTGAAACGTGGGGTGAGGAAGATACACATGCCCAGCTAACCCATCAGTGCCTGCTCTGTGCCAGGCTGCAGGGGGCTGGTTGGGCTCCCATCGACACTGCTGTATGAAGGGGTCAGAGTTGGGTCTCCACAGCACAGGGGTTTGCCTTTCTTTCTGCCTGATTGCTTTCTATTAACTGTTGTGTCATCCTTCCCTATCTCTTATTTCACCACCCTGGAAATCACTTGCCAAAACATAAATGATTTATTTGTTCACTTCATATTTTCATTTCCTGGTAAAGACACAGTAGGTCTACTTATGCACAAAATCCTCTGCACGTGCACTGACTGGTTTTCTGGAACCAAGGCAGTAAAAGAAAGAGCAGGGTTGAGTTTCACACAGACGTTAAAGGTTTTTAAGTTGGTAAATGTTACTTTTTTTGGTAACATGGAAGAAGAGCTTATATCACAGCATTGTGCCATGGCAGGATGCTCTTACTGGATGCATCGGCCACCTTGGTGTTACACTCGCCATCATGGATTCATACATTAGTAGCAGTGGAGGGGGGCTGCCTCTATACCAGTATACTATACCAGTCTCATACATGCAATGGATGACACAGTATAGTGATTTTAATTGATGCTTTCATAAACTGACTCAAAGCCGAGAAGATAAAAGAATGCCGAGCATCGTTCAGTGAAGGGTGAATCAAAGCCTTTTTCAATTCTGTTTCATTTCTGATGATGATGAAAAAATAAGTTTGTGCACTAAGAGAAGGTCAGAGTGGAAGTAACAGAAACCTTCACAGGCCTGCGTGTGTGTGCGTGTGGGTGTATATGTGTAAATATATATATGTATACATGTGGCAGGCACACACCAACAGTGGACCTCTTTCAAAGTCTATCTGTATGCCGACTCGGGCAGACGCCCATGTCAGAACTGAACCCCCTCCATGATGACGATGCTGACGATGTATGATCCTAATTTGGTCCAGAACTTAGTTTTGTTAAGTGGGATTAACAGGGAAATACTGATGAGGAAGTGGGTTATAAAGAGATACATCACACGTGATAAGAAAGAGGTTTCTTTCTTTTTCTCTTTCTCCTTTTTATGATTCATCACGGTGCCATGATACCATTACTCTGTGTTTTACTCCTATTACAAGTCCCCGCTTTTTCTCTTTCTATCCTTCCCCCCACTTTCATTCCTATAAGTCCCCCATCATATCCATACAGTGTCACTGTGACCTACTGCTAGCAGACTGGCTAGCTGAAAAAGACAAGCCGAGACACGAGGTCTAATATGCACAGACAGGCAGAACTGCTATTTGATGTTCAGTGTCAACCTGCATTGAGGGACAAGTTGCAAAACATACAACAAAATTATAGAGATGTATACCACAAAAATCCTACTTACATGAAATGATCTTTGAATTTATGAACGGACAATGATCGAGTGTTTTGTTAGCGAACAGACACAGACATGCAATTTTCCTTTTGAAATAAGTGAAAACTAGAAGATGTGTTTTCAAGCCCCTCCGCCTCACTGAAATTGATTTTAAGCTTCATGCATGGTACTGTATCTGTTAACGTTCTTTTCTTTTCCCCCCCCAATTCTTCTCCCAAAGCTTAATCCCAACAAAGATCGTTCCAAAAAAAAAGAGTTGCTCCAAATGTTTTGCAATGATAACATCAGGGCTCTCGCAATAGAAAAAGGAAAAAGATATGATATATGTTTGTTTTCAAAAGTATGTACATATATATTTCTATTCAAATATATAGCAAATATATGAATATTGAAAAAAGCAGAGAATTATAAAAGCCGTTCTAATTGAAAATATATATAAAAGATCACAAGACAATCGCTCTGAGTGAAAAAACTGCAAGAAGAATAGAAGAAAAACGAAGAGGGAAGCTCATGACCGAAACGGGTAGCACAACCATGGATGGAAGATCTTGGAGAAAAAAGGAAGTGGTGTGAAAGGAAATGAAGTGGTGAAAATGGGTTTTCAGGCATGATCTGATGACCCCTTGTGATTCTGTAAATGTTCCGGCTGCGAAACGGGAAGCAGCCGAAAAGGAAAAGCACAGTAAAGTCCAGTTATAGTGTGAGATAGTGTCGCTGTGTTCTATAGCTCAGTGCAGACGGTGTGGTGTTGCAAAAGAAAACGGTAAAAACAAGGACAGCCTATACAGTAAGTGAGCCTATTGTAATATGTTGTATTGTACCTTCCAAAGGTGTGTTCACAAACTCAATGCCATTACCTGACTAGAGTTAATACGATAGTCAGGTTCTAACTATAGTTCAGACAAACAGACCAACAAGTACTTCTGTTTCTTTCCTGTGTCATAGCAAGTCCTCCCCAAATTCTACGACTGTAGGCCATTAAAATACCATACAGTGAAAATTATAACTCATCATAAGTGTATTTGTGGTCCCTTTTAATGTCCAACCAGACAGGACTTTAATTGAGGCCACATCTCTTTAAGTTATGCATTTACTTGTTTTCATAAAAACAAGTTTAGGAATGGAGCCGGCCTGTTTTGCCGACCGAAACAGAGGCTTCCTTATTCCAGTTGTATGGATATTGTATGGAGTGATGAAATGAACTCCTCCCCGAACTGCTCCCCCCCAGTTCTTCAGTGAATTTGCTCTTTCTGTACGACACTGATCAGCTGCAGTTTGCTCAAAGTAAATGTCGCGTGTAATGTTTTACAGAAAATTCCACCCTCTGATACTTCTCATTGATAAAGTCTGTGATTTCCACCAGATTCTTAAATTTATATTTTCTGTCCAAATGAATGGATATCTATGCCCCTGAACTTACCTTCTGTGGGATGCACGCTACTATAGAAGTAGTTATGTAATTCATGACTTTGCACAACCCTGAATCTTGAATTCTAGAAGTCAGCTGCTCTTATAGTAAAAACTAAAATGGACCGGTTGCTGTCAAAGCAACGACAAATCACAGTGTCATCAACATCCTCATATGTAGATATACACTTCTATTGAGTGCTAATGCATCAGATATGCAGGAACTGAACGACATGTGTTTTCTCTTACATTTGTACAAAACAAAAGAAATGTTAGTAAAATTATCACCAATGCAACAGCATAACGTTTGGAAACGCTTCATCATTATTTGCAATGTATAAGTGGTTTAGGGTGGACTTTTCTTTAAAAAGGACCTACTTTCAAACTGACTCTGTCCGTGTCCTTAAAGCCAACTTCACAAGTTCTTCTTCCCTAATGGTTTCCTCCTCCTCCTCCGCTCAGCCAATCCAACCTCCCCCTCCTCACTGTCCCCCCCTCCTATACAACATAATTTCTACTACATAATATAGACTTGTGTACATAGGAAAGTGTTTTGTATAAATGAGTACTATTTTCAACATCTTCACTAGAAACCAGGGCACAATGTAAACTTTGAACTGAAGTTATTGTAATGAAACAGAAGAGGACTTACTGAAAAACTATAGAGTTATACAGAAATTGCTTTATCTTGATTTATTGAACAATTGTCAGAGTGGACCACGCATAATTAAACTATTAATTTCTTCTTTTACAGGACATTTGGTTGCATTGTCTCCTTTTCAATTATTTATTTGTTTTAAAGTTTTCACTGGTTGCTTCATTTAGAGTTTGTTTTCTTTTTTCTTTTTTTTTTTAATTCCACTGTTTGGGGGAGGACAGAAGCATTGCATGTTCTGAAAAATTTTGCTGGTTATAAACGAAAAAGGGTAAATGATGAATTGAACAATTTAAAAAGGGGGTTAACGAAAACATTTTAAAAATGCAGAGGTTGTTCCTCAAACTTTTATGGGGAAACGTTGCTTCAATTTGCAATTGCTTGTGTTTAACTCATTTTCTTTTCTATGAAAACAAACAAAAACAGAAAAAGAGTACTCAACACCTTGTGCAATAAAGCTATCTTTTTATGAACTGTGATGATATTCTTCATTCTTTCAGAATCATACGGCATTGTGGATTGATTTTAGATCATGTGTGCAGACCTGTATGAAAGTTGCTCAACAAATTGTCTGATGATTGATTGATAGACAGTGGAAAAGACATCAGTCATCAAGAGGTCAATAATGCTGCCCGTATGTTCCTCAACCTTTCACCTCAGATTCAGGTCGGCACCGTACCTGTTCAACAGCAATACAACAAAGTTCAACAATTTCAATTTCAACAGCCACTTGTGGGACAATATCAACATTTTAGTAAAATGTCATTTGTCATATGTTTTCAGTACTTTATGGATAATTAAGCATGCAAATTAAGCCAATTAAATAATATGAAATAATAATGATAATATGAATAAATACAGACAAAACATAGAACTGTGTTAAAGTGAAAAAATCCCTTCAATTAAACTGGTTACTTTCGTGGTAATGTTTCTTTTCACAATAACATCAGCATCTGAACGAGCTGTCAGACATTATTATTTGGATTATTTTCATAGTCTCATCCACCCTTCTATCCTCCATGGTCGCAGAGGGAGGGACTGGAGCCAAACCCAGTGGGCGAGAGGAAGGGTGCATCCAGTACAGACGGACAACCACTCACCTTGACACACCAACAAGCAACTTGTCAGGTCAGATTTCAGAGTCAGCTGGAACACGTGGAGGAAATTTTAAGGGAACTCTCTCAAGGCAAGTTCATGGTTGTTAATTATTAGGGGTCTGAGCAGCGGTGCTGCTGAAACACATTTTGTTTTGTATATTGGGTTGTAAATTCCACCCATTGCTCAGGCACAAATAATGACACATACTGACCTGGAGGTGGCGCCACAGTAATCAAGATTATGCTTTCAGAATCATCTCAGAAAGTTCACGAATCAAAATCTGTTTTCTGCTTTCAAAAACACAAATTTGTTGTCTCTTTCTCGATTTCAACTGTAATCTTTTGTTGACACCTCATCAGAACTACTGGGCCATCAACCAGAAGAATGTGTCAGGACCATCTACAGAACCTTCAGGAAAAATCTGAAATGAGCAGGAAATTGTAATATTTTCAAAGATTTTAATAGACCACCAGAGGGCGCTATAACTTTACTATATTTATTAACTTGTTAACAATTTGGATTCAGCACCTTAAGAATAAAAGTGTTCAAAATGGGCTCTTGATGTTGATGATTTCAACACTAGAGGGCGACATGGTCCAAAGAAACGCAACACAGTCTCACAGGAGTTTATTCCAATAGGTAAGTCATGTACCGTTTTAACCGTAAACATTTAAAATGTGTCATACTCACATGTTCAGAAACTGTTCACATTTATATTACATCATTCCCACAGTCACTCACTCACTGTCAGAGTCACTCTGACATCACAGTGTATCAATACTAACAGTAAATCAGAAGTACTGTACATTGTATTCACATATCACGAGCAGCTGTTTCAGATGTATGACTGAATATTATAAATTATACTCTGCTGTTAATCCTACTGTTTATCACACAGTTTGAATCTATGTGCATTCGCATGTGGGTGCACATATGCAAGGGTCCATTCGTCTTTCTTTGAATCCAAATATGTCCCATCTCCTGCTAGTCATCCATCATACTTGAAGCACAAGTACTACTATTCATCCACTTCCCCTCCTTCCGTGACCCGCTGTCCATCTACTTGCCGTTCTTGTGTTTCTTCTGTTGGAACTTCCTGAAATGGGTCTGGATGGTGGCGGCAGCCTTGTCAGCCTCAATAGGGCTGAGCGGGGGCACAGCGGGCAGAGTGCATGTCCCATTGCTGGCATTGGAGTCTGAACACGACAGGACACAGGGGATAGCCAGAGAGGCAGAGGCAATAGCCATGTAGGCATACTCTGTAGCAATGATTGAGTTCAGAAACATAATTTACTATTAGAAGTTAATTGAAGGAGGCTATTTTTCTGATTAATGTGGTATCGTTTGAATTTGACACAGGACCCTTAGTTTATATTATTTAGCAGAAACATAGCATGCATTTAAGTTGATTAACAGGATTACTTACTCTTTCTATACACTCCTATACTGTTCCTCCTGAAGCCATCAAACTGCAAAAGAAGAGAATAAGCGCATCAGAAGACACGTTAATACTGATAGACACTCGCATGCAAACCAGGAAAGACCAGCTACGAATCAGATGCATCGTACTGTCAGGTATGATACTTATCAACGTTGCGATCTCATCTGGAATGTAGCAAAGACGTTGTTCACATACCAGGGCGACTTCCAGATCAGACACATGTGAATGGATTATCACACAGGTGCTTTTGTCTTCGGTGAAACTGTTCCGATCTGTACAAACTGTTCTGAACTTTAGTGTGTGGGTCAGCGGTACTGAATTTACATGCATGTCTGCAACTGTGTGGGTGTGAGTTAATTCTATCCACCGTTACAGTAATGACCTCAAACATAAATCCTCTTGATTGGGATTACAGCTCAAACACAGCAGCAGCAGGGAAGCCAGAGGCCGAAGACTGAAGCAGCTTAGACTGTTTACCTGGAAGTTTGGCAGTTTGGCTGTGTGCCTGCGTTCAGGCCCACACAGCAGCACCAACAGGGAGTTCTACTTTCTCCTTTTAACAAAAACCAATTCAAACTGTGGCCAGTCAAAGACAAATGTTTCTTTTTTATGTCAGTCTTATTATCTGTTTTACCATCAACCTGTTGATTCATATGTTTCTTCGGGCTGCTGTGTTCTCCTCTCATTGGGCTACCTGTTCCCTTGGTTAACCACCAATGTTCATGCCTATGTTTTCTGTGAAGGTTCATCCAGTTAAAGGTTTGTGTAAGAAGTAACCTTAACCTCCAGTTAGCCTTGTTATAGGAAAATAACCAACAGGAAGGCGAATCTGGTTTTTTTTTATGCACAGGAGGAGTGTGCTGACTGTATTCCTTTCGGTAGGCACTCAAAGCAAGCTTATATACTCACATGCTGCCTCAAGGTTGAGTGTTGCTGCTCAACTGCATTCGAGAAAAGATTTAAAAACGGCTAACAACCTGATTTGTTTCTTTTTCTTAGAAAAAGGAATCAACAAGACGCCCTCAGTAAAGCTCCTGAATACTCAGAAGAGAGGATGTAGCGGCTGATGAATGGAGAATATAGCATTGACTGATTACAGAGGTGTCAATTTCTTGGTGTGTCAACATCGGGACGACTCTAACAACCATATTGAGGTGCAGATTTCATTACAACTAACCTCGTCTGCTTTGCTGCTCCTCCGACTGTGTGAGACCGAATGGACTTGCCAAGGCAACGGCTGGGACACCATGTAAGGCAACGGGTCCTCTTGCCGTGCAAACCGAACCCCTATCTGAAAATGACAAGGAGTTAGACATGTCAGCATGTGGGGAGTACGTGTCTCTCTTTTAAATTGACATTGTAATCCTCATCATCTGATGCATTTTGACCCCTGTGAATTTGAATTCAAATTTCTTTAGGGGTCACAAGAACACATCTGAACAACGACTTGAGTGCTTTGATATAAACCTGGTTTGTATTTGACACTGAACCTGTTTTAACATCACTCCAATCCCATTGTGATGTTCATTAATCTGCTTGGTGAGAAATTACATAATGTAAAAAGTTACAGCAACATCTGAGTATATTCAATCTGAACGCTTCGACACTCGAAACACAGGATTCCAAAATACAAAGAATATTACAAAAAGACTGAAGCAAACAGGATATGAGCTTAGCAGACCTTAGTGACATGAAAGGTTGTCGGCTACCTCTAATCAATGATAATAATACGTCTACTCCTAATTCTATTCTATTTATCATGATAATCATCTTACCGATTCTACGACTTTGACCATCACGTACATGGCTGTTAGCATGGTGATCAACATCTTGACCACTTCTCCTTTTGGTTTCCCCGTTTATCTTCAACGTCCTCTTCTGTTTTCAGTCGCTTTCCTCGGTCGTGCAGAAGGAAAGGTGAGCATACGCAGGAACGGAGCCAATCAGGACTGCAAGGAAGGGCTGCTCCGGGTCAGGACAATTGGACATACAGTGCTGATTATGCCTGCTCACACTTGCTCCCGGATACACACAAACACACACGCACAGACCTGAACGCACAGACGCACTTCATTCTCACAGTCTCTGACACATGAGGGTAAGACTGCTAAAGAGCTTTGCAGGACAGAAATAGAGAATCAGTAATCTTTTCCTCTGCACAACTCTTATCCCTCAGGTGTGCTCGCACCTCTTCCAGCAGCAGCCGGGACAGATCAGCCTTTACTCACACGCAGGATCAAACCAGAGCATAATATTCTGATTGATTTCCTGCCTTGCATATAATTGTGTTTTCATTCTACTCCGGCTAATTTGCATTCTGATCTTACATGAGTGTTACGATGATGTGAATAAAGAATCACTCTCGGAACGGGTCGACACTCGGGCGTATACGATTAGATTAGTAGAGAGAAGAAACATAATCTTTCAGGGATCAAGTTATGATTCGAGTCATAGGCAGGTAATCAGGTCAATCAATGCATTGTGTTATTGGATATGCTCCAGCATGCTGCGATGGATTCTTCATGAGGAAATTAGTTTGCACTATTGACCTCTGAATATCTGCGGTTAAATATAGACCGTCTGTAGCCCACGCTGGGGATGAGCCGGAGCACGGATGACGTGCGAGAAACAGATGTTTTTATTGCAAAAATATTTTCTCTATTACTCAGAAAATGAAAGTGGGACCTTGTTGTACGATGAGCATTCTGCAAACACATCAGTGCAGGTACCACCCACAGCTCTACAAGAAAGATCCAGGAAGCAGATACAGGATGAACTAATTCATTTGGGACAGGATGACAATCGATAAGGTGACTTGACCGAGATGAGAATGACAGTCTCTGAGGGTGCAGGGTGTCAGGGCCTGTCCACAGGTCAACAACTGGTCAGGTCTCAGATCATGTTGAGGGGAGGAGGCGGGGGAAAGGAGCCGACCCAGTCCAGACGGGGACAAACTGGTGTTGATTAGTCATCAAGGTGGAAGTAGAAGTACTGATTCGATGACTTTACTGAAGTAACAGTGAAAGTACACGCTCTGAAATGCAAAGTATAAAAGTCAAAGGACATTTCTTCAGTCTGTTTTTGTATCATAAATGTGCTCCGTTGGCAATGTTGACTGGTTCACCTGGTTCACCGCTCCATCTCCTCTCTGTCTGAAATGGATCATTAATCAGATAAATATCTGACGGATCAGACTTGACTCAGCTTGTGTGCGTGACTCTCTCCAGCCTCTCCTCTGACCTCTGCAGGCCATTGATAACTTCCTGGGCATGTCGTCTGTGAATACATTTCACCTGTCTGCACGAACGTGACCGACGCTGCCTGATGTTATCAAGAGTGAGTATCAAACAAAGATTGTTTCCATAATCAACAATGTCACTTGTTCACTCTTGCTTACGTGTGACTGACGTTCATGTTGTCCCTGTGGCATTAGATAGAAGTGTAGGAATGTGTCTTATCACTAAACAGGGAGGTATAAGTTCTCCTGACTGAGAAAGACAGCCGCCTGGTGACTGATGAAATGTGAAGGATACTGACCAAGCAATGGCAGAGAAAACACATGATGAGAAATAGGTAAGAACATTATGATTTTACAGGCACGACACAGATATTGAAATACTATGTTTGTATTTATAGCTTAAATATTTGACTTCCGTCAGCTATAATTCACGACACAGCAAGGACGAATATTTATTGTGCACAAGTGTAGTTGTGTGCCTGAACAGATAAATGATAGCAAACCACCTACAGCTAGATGTTGATGGTCTGCTGTTCTTTCTTGATAACTCCTACCCAATTAACAGTTTTATTAACGTTTACTTACTAATTTATGAACTAAATAATAAATTAGGAATCCATTAATTCATTAACCACTTAATATTAATCCAATATTCATATATGACAGAAGCATGTGTGATATAGTTGACACAAAAACATATTCAGATGAATCCCAGGAGCTTTGCATGTGTTTGAAATAGGAATTCTGACTTCTGTACACTAAGTCAAGGGCACATCTTAGGTTGTCCATACAGATTTAATAGATATTCAAAAGAAGTGATAATGTACAACATTAGGAGCATGAGCACAACATGCAATTACTATTCCACTTCACTTTGTTTTGTAAGGCAATTAATTTACATGATCTTTTTAAGTAAGGTTGACTAATTAGAATTTCTTCAGTTGAATCAGCATGTAATAGTTCTGTGTGTCGTAGATCGTAGAAGAACAATGTGACAGTCCTGCTCCGGTGAATCATTTCAGGAAGATAATATCCAGGATGAACGAGGCTCCTCTGTGCTTTACTCATCTGTTTCATGTAAAACAACAAAGTGTTCGCAGAAACATTTGGTAATAGGCCAAAGAAGCTTGACGTTTAATTCGCAAATGATGCGTCAACTTGACAGTGGCGACGTGTTCATGTGTTTCAGATCGACCTCGATAGGCAGCAGACTGTGAATGTGCTACGCATTCTTTGTGTGTCAATGCACTTTGTGGTGTGATGTGTGTATCCACAGGCGTCAGGCAGCACCGCACACAATCAGTGATGTGGTCTACCAGCGGAGATAAAGTTATCAAAGACAAGATCAGAGACGCCCAGCAGCCCTCACCATGTCCCTCAAGCTTTCAAAGAGGCTGAGCAGCAAGAAGAAAAGTAGGTTCCCTTTTTCGTTTTGATTTTCAGCGGTTGAATTGAAACGTTCTATTTTGTAAGAGCTTCTTTTTTAACAGACACAAATATAAACTGTTGATATTATACTGATATTTTGAAAGAAGTTGGGGTTGGTAAGATTCTTGTATTTGTTGTGCAATATATATTACATTTTATATATTTCACTTACTTATTCTGTATTTGTGGGTCCAACTTATTCTGTTATGTTTCAACTAAACCTCAGCTGATCCAAACATGGATAAACATTGTTGTATCTCCACAGCAGGTGTTGCTCAGGGAATTATGTAATCAGGTCTTTCCTGTTCTTTGGAACATAATATCACAGGCTGACCTCTGCAAATTGCATCATGTCCTGCAATCACATTTTTCTGTCCATTAGTGGCAGAAACATTGAAACTATGAGGCAGTTATTGTGCTGCATTGAATGATTTGGCGAAATATGTGCACAGCCACCGTGGCACCTGATCACTTGGAAGTGTTTCAGGGTTATTATTTACTTTTTTTTGGAGGTCTGGTAAAGCACAAATGAAATGGCTGAGCAATACAGTGGACCAGGTGACTTCTCTGGCTTTGCAAACACAATTAGATGAATCTATGAGGCCAGGATGGATATAATTGTATAAATTTCCACTGTGAATGGTTTAATGTGCTGATTCAGTTTGATAATTGGGTTGTTGGCAGAACCACTTGTCTAAACTCTGATGCTAATGGAATTACAATCTGATCTTTTTAAGGGAAACAGGTTTGTTTGTAGCTGAGAACCTGAGTTCAAATGAAGAGGCGAATTAGACACACGGATAATGTGTCTATTTTTGTTAATAAATGCTTAACAAAGACATGCAACATGAACATGTCGCTGCTATGAATGTCAGTTTTAGAATACTCATCGTCACCAGAACTACCTCATCTTACTGAATTATCAGTTATGAGTAACATCCAGGTAAAGACATTCTCTGCCTTAATAAAATATTATATTGTGCTTAACAGGAAAAACATGTATTACCATGTATTGTTAAAAATGACCCAAATCCAAACACTAATAAATGATTGTTTTCATATTACAAACCAGAACCTCCAAAGGACAATGCCCAGCCGGAGGTTCTATCTAAACTTGGTCTGGAGGCCTTCGGGCCGACACCACTGGACCCAGCATCCATGCTGGACATCAGCGCCTGGACTCTGGAGAACCAACCTGCTCTAGAACCCAAGGATCTACCCAGATCATTTCTCCATCGCCTTTGGCTGCTCAGCCCAGACGCCCGGAGTTCTTGTTGCAAACCTGCACATGATGCTCCAGACAGTGCAAACAAACCAGCCGAGGAGATGATCAATGTTGGAGGAGGAGGAGAGGGACAGTGTAGCGTCAATCCCCTTGATCTAGTTACAGCTGTGTTTATGTCGGCCAACAACTTCCTTCAGCAGGAGATGACTGTGCGCATGGTGCAGTGCCAGTTTGCTGTGCCCCTGGTACTTCCAAGCTTAGACGCAGAAGAACCTAGCAACTTCCTTCTTTGGCCTTCTAGAGGTGTTGTGAGCCAATGGAGGTCTCACTTTCGGGATACAAGTGAGAAGGTCCAAGAAGGGTTTCTGGCAAGCACCTGCATGCCAATGGTTTCTTGTGTGAAGCTTGATTACTGTAGCGTCTCTAAGTCACAAGTGCTAAATAATGTTATTGGTGGACCAAGATCTTGCAGTGAAACATTTCTCCACAGGGGGGTGGATGGAGGACAGCTACCACGAAGACTCTCCAATGGCCTGGTAGAGATCGGATTGTGTCTCCCCACTGGAGATACTGACAGTGATATGTTCCCTGTCCCTGTGGTGCTCTCTAATTTACGTGGAGATGCCAGTTTGCATGAGAAATGCCTCAGTCTTCTCTGTGTAGCATCGTCAGCTGTCGTTGTTTTCTGTGGAAATCTTGGGGAGAAAGAAAAACAACTTCTTGCTTCCTGCAAAGATAAGGCACGCAAACTCATATTGATTGACCTCTCACAGACTGACAACGATGAGAATGGAGTTGAGGGCTTTGTTGGTCAGAACCTTGAAGATGCCGTGGGGCTTCCTGAAGGATCAGTCCTGCAAGGTAGAGATCTAAATGAAGAGGACCTGGCTAATCTACTGCGTAACACCCTAAAAGATTTGTTAACAGACCAACTTCAACTTGTAACACTTGAAGCAACAGCAAAACTAGCTTTGGAACTAGGATTTAATGTGGATGAAGGGTTGGTCTGTAAAAAGGCAATGGCCACAGTGGAGGGAGTCTTAAAGGGTTTAGATGAGGGATCTGCTCAGTTTAGGCAGAAACAGCTTCCTTTGCAGGGGGCTTCATGGCAGAAATTGGCAGAAATTGAGAAAAAGGAGGCTAAACAGAGAAAAGAAGGGAAGGAAACTGACCCCCAACTGCAAAGGGAAAAGAAGAACATCTTGGTCAAGTTGAGGAGCTACAAAATGACCCCAACAATGAAGCTTTTCACAGATGCCCTTTTCACAGCAGATATAGTCGAGAGGACTTATTTCCTTAGCTGGATGAGACTGAGGCTTCGGATGTTGCAAATGGAGAAACAGAACAGTCCACAAGATCAATCCACATACCAGCAGACTGAAGAGGAAGATCGCATGTCGAACCATTCTGTGCTCGAAAACGGAGACAACAGTGAAGAGGAGAGTGATAGTTTCTTCACAGATACAACACTGGAAGAGGAGAGATCTGGAGAGGATCTGAATGATGATCTGCAACAGCTTGGGATAGGGCAAGAGAACATGTCAACCGAAAAGAGCACACAACCAGAACAGCAGTTAAACATAAGATCCGAAGGAGAAGAGACACACAGTGAAGAGATTCTTGAAAACAACATTTGTTCGGAGGAACACATTTCTGGTCCAGTCGTAAAGGAACAAAGCCTTCAATTGGAGTCTGGTACCTTGAGCTTTCAGGGGGAAGAGCTTGGTGAGCCAAAGCTACCACTTGACAGGTCACGTGTGACTTCTTCTGCCAAACAACACATGTGCTTATATTATTCCTTTGGAGATCAGGCAGCAACATGTTCACAGCCGTTTGAATCTGATCAATCCTCACTGGGGCTCGAGCACTTCTTGCGTGAGATGAGTCTAATTTTTGAACTCACTCACATCACCCCTGGCAGCGGGAGCCACAATGTGCTGCGTCTGCCAAGTATTGCTGCAGACCTGATTCTCTATGGGGTTCCACTCGAACTAATGGATGGAGATGCCTCAAACATCCCCGTACGCTGGCTGGGCTGTGTCCTTGCAGAGGTCAAACGTCGACTTCCACAAGAACAATTCAGGACTCGCATACTGACAAGCTTTGGAATGCATCACGCGAAGAACGCCGAGGTTCTTTCTGCATTGTTTGGTGTGAAATTCCCTGAAGGAAGGGAGAGATCCACCAGAGGGGTGTACATGGTCGTTTTATGCCTACCCACTTACCTCAGAGAGGACATGGAGTGTGATTTTCTGTTGTTAATTGATGTCGAAGGGATCCGCTCAACACCTACAGACAACAAAATAAATACCCTGATCCATGACAACGAGATGGCCACTGTTGCAGCAGGAATCAGTGATGTTTTAATGCAAAACATATCACCACATGTTGGTTCTGAGTTCGAGGCTAATCTCACTCTCACAGTCAACGCTCTGCTGCGCATCAAAGAATGTGGTTACATGCCCACCTGCCAAATATTGACCCATGATGAAAGATTATACAGCATATTACAAGCAACACAGTTGAGGCGTATATCTGACATTCTTCAGACTAAGACTGAGGAGAGAGAATCCAGCAATACTGGTAGCAATTACGCAAAAAACACAAGCTGTATCACCTGTGTCAAAGGGCCTTGGTACAATATGCTCCCCTCAAAATCAGTTGATATGCAGCATAGTACGACTGTGTTAAAGCTTAAGCAAAACCTATTTGGGGCATTGAAGAACTGTGCAGCTCAGTCTGCATCCTCAGGTTTGCCTGAATTCATGGGCCGCCTGTGTGCTGTGTGGGAGGCAGTAAAATCAGAGTCCTTCTCCATTGGTCTGCAAAATACTGACGTAGCGTTGGCATTCTCTAAATTGTCCACAGAGGATTCTCAGTGGGAGGAAAGTTTGCTGGAACACATGGAAAACTGGCTTATGGGAGTATCAGAGAAAATCCATAACACAGAGGCAAAGGGTTTGATTCAAGATGACCCTCTGACTCAGCTAAAGGATGAAGCTGCAGAAGAGGTCAGAACAGAGGTGAATAAACACAGACCCAGTGTTGAGGCTAATTTGATGGAAGCTGAACATCTCGAAATGCACGCTAGCATGTTCAAACCAATCCTCATGAGCAACCTGGATAACGTCCAACGGCGTGTAACTGAAGAGGTGATACAAAGGTTAGACGCACTCACTGAGGACCATGGTGTTTCCTCGCAGCTGAAAAACTTTGAGGCGTTACTGAAAAAGGAGCAGGAGTCCAGGCTTCATGCATTAGTGGAGAACAGCAGATCAACCAAATGTCTCTTTCAAGATACGGAGCTGGAAGATGAATTTGAGGGTGTGTGGAAGAACACATTGTCCAACTTTGACTTCAGGCCTTCAGAAACAGATGATATAACTGCAAGGGTGACGAATATTCTGGGACAAAATATCATCAGTCGTGGTTTCCTGAAACATGTGAACAAGCTTGAAGTCATTGGCCAAAACCAGACGACTGCCTTCCACGTTCATGATGAGCACTTTGGATACCGGAGCAGGATGAAACACGTGTTTGAAGACAACAGCAGACTTCAGCGGGTTGAAGCTGAACAACTAGCAAATGATATCATAGAACAATACAACCAGTTTGCAGAAGATAAATTAGGTTTATTAGCAGATTTCTCTGATAGCTACATTACAGAACTGTTAGAAAATGTTGAGAAAGCTTTAAGTGAGAAATCTCTGGAGATCAAATCAGCCTACGAAGTGGATCTGAAAGTTTATCTCTGCAGTGCTGCATGCCGAGACTTCCAAATTCTACACGATCGCTACGCCAAAGACGGAGAGCTTTTGACACAAATCAATGCATCCAAGAGTACGTACCTGGCAGCGTTTATTTATAAGTTCAGGAAGATGGACCAGTGCCAGAGGTTGGCCCAAACATTCATTTCCATGGTCGTCAAACCTACAGTGTTAGACAACATCTACAGACCTTTTGGGGTGAAAATCATGGAAGAGATCCGGGGGAAAGGTCAGCAGTTTCTTTCCCGACAGGCATTCCATAGGAGCCTGCTTGAGGAGCTGATAAAGGAAGACAGGTTTGAAAGCTTCATAGAGTACCTGCTTTGCTATGACAGCTTCAGACTGAGGAAGATCCAGGAGATGGTTACGTCTCACCTGTCTGAATCAACAGGCTTCGGTAGATGGAGGCAGCATCGACTTGGAGAAATTGTAGGAAAGTTTGCATCAGCGGTGAGCGAAATGGCAGACGGTACCAACGGAGTGCTCAGTGATACAAAGCCACTTCTGGAGAGAGTGTGCCTCACTGTGGAGATAGATGGAGATGTAAACGTCATCTGGGACTCTCTGAGTGGACCACTCTTCAGTATCACCACAGACTGGAATCATTTCATCAAACACTTAATGGAGTTACTGGCTGCAATGCGGTTGGAACTAACCCAGGAGTTCTCCCAAAATGCGGATATCGACCAACTACTTCAGCGCCTTCCCATTCATCCCGCAGACCTCCTTTTGAAAAGAGTGAGCGGCTGTGACAAGCAATGTCCTGTCTGCAGAGCCCCTTGTGAGGTGGAGGAGATTGGGCATGAAGTTCACAGGGCCGTGCTTCACAGGCCGAAAAATATGTTGCCCTCATGTACCAGCTCACCTGAACACATGAGCAACGATCTCCAGAGCCTGGACACGCAGGATATATATATGGCATGCAGAGAGGTCCATGACCTCTACCCAGACTGGAGCATCTCCCCTGAGGACCCAAGCTGCCAAACACCAAGTGTTTACTGGAGGTACTGGTTTTGTTTCGACTTAAATGTTATCACGTTAAATGGCTGGTATCTGTATGTTATATCCAGACATGTATTTATTTATGTTTTTACTCAAATGTTCATATACAATAAACAGTAATTTCTTTATTTTACAGGTATGTGTTAGCAAGGTTCAATGAGAGGTTTGCAAAGGAATATGAGCAGCCGCCAGCAAAGATTCCTGAGGATTGGAAGACTATCACGGAGGAGGAGGCTGTGGATAGTCTGAAGGATACTTTCCTCCTGAACGGACACTCCTGAAAGCTGTTTGCTGGTTTTGGAGAATGTTGCAATGAAGTGATGACAAGTACTAGTCTTTCAAACCATTGAAATAAAATTGTTTTTATTTTTTTCCTTTCACCATAAGATCAAATAGTTGTCCTTTCTGTAAAAAAAAAAGCATTTTAAAACACTGTCAATGTTGACTGTTTTCCATCACTGTGTATTTAATGGTTAAATATTTATGTGAAGACAATAGTTGTATGGATGCCATATAAACAAGACAGCACTTTCACTTCAAACCACCAGGGGGCGACATATCACAAGAAAGTCTGGCTGTCCATCCCGACTGTAAGGAAGACCAGATGTTAACTTGAGCCACAGAGTGAAACTTTCACTTTACATTCAAACACTCACCTACGATCACAACCTTTTGTTGTAACATAGTGGCATGCGGAGGGCCTCATATAGGGTCCCATTTTTTCTGCCGCTGACAGGTGACCTGTGCTTTCACCTGCTTTTAGCTACGACGTCACAATTCAATTCTGGAGAAAGTAAAAAGGCCTTTTAATCATCAGTAAAGGCTGACTGCTAGTGGCTGCGGAGGAGTGCAAGTAAATAGGCAGGAAAAGGTTAAACACAGGCAGAGAAGGTTCCCAAGGTTCAGACAGGCGAGGATGGAACAGCAAGATCGAAACAAATTATCTGACCAAGAGTGACTAACAACTGTCCTTACACTCTAAATGAATCCCATGAATAAAGGTTATTTACTTGACATCTCATATCTCTACAGGTTCTCATGGTTTTATAAGACTATCCATGTGTCTGACAACTTGAATACAGACAAAAGGGAGCTTCTCCAAACTAACACTGCAACAGAGTAACGACATTGAAAGGCCTTTTTACAGTGAGCCGCTTGAGGAGCCCCTTGATCTCACCGGTTGAAAGGGTCACAACCTGAAGAAATGTTAAGGTGAACACATGGAAAACTGGCTTATGGGAGTATTAGAGAAAATCCATAACTCAGAGGCAAAGGGTTTGATTCAAGATGACCCTCTGACTCAGCTAAAGGATGAAGCTGCAGAAGAGGTCAGAACAGAGGTGAATGAACACAGGCCCAGTGTTGAGGCT
>CAAKHC010019259.1:33820-48141 GCA_901007825.1 Macroramphosus scolopax | reverse complement strand
ATAGTGCTAATCTAATCAGTTGCATTGGCTGCATTATCATAGCCTTACTACGGCTTTCCCTGCCCTGCGAACCACCAAATTGGGTTCAGCGAGCCACATGAGGCTCGCGAGCCGCGCAATGAGTAACACTGCTCCATAAGAACAATGCAGATTTTATCGGCATTCCGAGGAATAGGAACACATTTATGTTGATGATGATCCAGAACGTCAGTATAATTCCATCAGCACCACATGGGCACGACGGTGCGTGATAGAAGTGAAAATGGTATTCATCTTTGAAGAAGATGTGAATGAGCCCATTGAATATGTGCGTTGTACCTACACTTGACAGCAATCAGATCTAGACCTCAGTGGGAACATCAGGCATGGAACCAACTTCCTCACAGGAAGTTTTGTGTCTGTGCAGTGGTTCTCCAGTTACACACTTCACCAGCTGTAGGAGAAGCAGCTTAGGTGGTCAGCAGACTGTCAAAACCATTTTTGTGACACGTTGATTGACTGTGATAACAATGTCCCTTTCCCTGTTGACTTGTGGCATGTGTGACAGTGTGATGTGTTAACTTTTATTGACCCCATTTTAAGTAACAACTGTGTAGTGATCGTGGCTTTTAATCCGCATTTCGATATTTCCGCACCTGTGCAAGAGATGAAAGAAGAGATTGTTCTGGTTTTAGCACAAAGTAGGTTATGTGCATCCTGACAGACTAGACCTGGAAGACACTGTATGTCAGAGGAAGAAGCAAACACGAACAGAGCCAATGTTATTATTGGAGTGGCTTTGAAATTTCTTGATGAAAGGGTCAGCAGATAACAACATTTCACCACACATTCGTCTATAAAACACCTAAAAGCATCCAGTAACTGGCTCAGACCGACTGACATCAAATCAGACTTTCATTGAAATTGTTTCATTGTAATATTAGAGATGGAAATGTACGAATACAGACAAAAAGCCTCCTCCAGGTCTGACTCAAACAACGTGAAACACCATTAACTCACCACGTCATATTTTCATATAATCAACTTTCACCGCTAGTGTTTTTCTTTGTCAAACTGCTGCAGACGGCTCCCTTTCGATGCCTTAAGAGACTCAGAAATTTGAAATGGAAGATTGCTACAATGTGCTCGGATGAGAAAATATCTGTGAAGTAAAAGAGAGAAAAAAAAAGACTGCATGTAAGGTAACATTGGAAAACAGATCCAATATAAAAGAAAGAGAGAAGTCGTTGTCCCTGTTTTGCATTTTGAGGGTTATCAATTCTCATCACGCCTCACAAATTAGTGTCAGGGTCTGGATGGGTTCCACAAAGGCCGTGGCAACAGCGTTACTAAGCAAATGTGGGCTTCCAAGCTGTCAGATAAGGTTGCTGGACCAGATGGGATCAGAAAACATACTCCTGCTGTTAATTAAGAAATCAGAAATGAAATAAACAAATCAGTGTGCCGCTAAGGGACGGCAGCTCGAAAGTTACAAAGTGCTGCTGAGCATGTAACGGTTACAAAATATTTCAACATGCCCTTTAAATCGATTGCACTGATTTGGCTCTTATACCGAAAGCCTTGAGTTGATCCATCTGCTTTATTTAATTTTACATTTAAATGTTTTAATGGAATTACTGCTTCTTATAAGACTGTTTATGAACTCATCAGTGATAGTTTCAATTTTAAAAAGCATAACCTTCTGCTGCAGCCTCTTAGTGTGCTTCAATGTAGTATAATTCTAGATCTAAACACTGATGGCCACATTTCTTTTGTTTTAGTTTAAATTCAAGTGGCAGTATTCTAAACCGGTTGAAGACTTTCAGTACTAGCATGTGTAAGGACGGAAAGCCAAATGCTATAAAATCCTAATTGAACAGTGGTTTGTCTGTAACTGCAGTGGACAGAAACACTGGGATTCTTGACTGTCACATTTGTGAAATTGTGCTGTTGTCAAGTTAGTTTGCTTAATCAAACTGCTGTCAGGGTCAAACAGGGATAATGACTAGCATCCCAGTCTTGTCACAATTTAAAAGCAGCTCATTATGCAACATCTGATTTTTCAAAAGAGACAAGCAGGCCTCTTACTTTCTAATTTGAGTATAATCAACAGTGTTAATAGACAAAATACAGTATCATCTGCATGGAAATTAGAAATGGAACTACACTCCATATATCGGCCAAGAGGTGACATTTAAAGAGAGGAAAGCAGAGACAATCAGACAATTATGGAGTATCACTATACTACAAACATAAAGGATCACTTGCTTAGCAAGATGAATTTGCTGCAGTAGAGCATGTTAGTAACTTCTTTGTAACTGCTACTTCAAACGTAAACATCCGTGACCCGTCCAAGCCTCTTCCAGGCTTTGTGCTTTGACAGGATATCCGTCAATATGAGGACTCAATGAGCACTCTGCTGGCCATGTCAGGAGGATTTTAAATCTGTAATAGCATGTAGTGAAATAGTATCTCATTTGTAACCGTCATTATGTCAAATGTCTATACAGTCATGAGCTCTGCTTCTGATAGTAACATTTACAGTAAACAATGCAGAACATTTAAGTCATACTGTATGGAGCAACGTTGCAATCAGCTACAAGGTGTTTACTTTGGAACAGTAAGATTTGGCCAGGAAAAAGAAAATCAAAGAAAAGCAAACTTATTCATACTGCATGCACCTTTCCAAACGTTTCCAGGTAACAAAACAAACAAAAGCGTTGTTATTTTTCCTGGAAAGATAAGAACATATTGGCTTACCTCTGAATGGGAAAGTCATTTTCCATATTTCACATATTGGTTATTTCTATCTTCATGTACTTTCCAATCAATATGTGGTCTTTTCACAAGGGTCTTACAAAGAAAGCTGAAGAATATTTTTCTCTACGATAGTACATTCTGTATAGAAAGCAAACATTGCGGCCGAAGTAATTTGTTTCATATTCAACAGAAGTTCACCTTAAAAAAAGGTTATAAGAATTCATAAAATCCAATTTGACCTGAAGGCGGTGGTGTTTTCAGTAGAATAAGCCATAGCTAAAAGGCCACACTGTAAAAATAAAAAGATATAGGTTATTGAACCGACCTGCATGAGAACCTCTGATTTGCAGGGGGTGGATTAAATACAAATGTTCCCACTCTGGTGGCGAGTTACAGGAGAGGATCAATAGCACTCTTGTATGTATCTGATAATAAAAAGGCTTTAGTTTATACAGCCAGAGCTGTGTCTGCCCCCTAAGCAGTTAATTGCCTGTTTTATAGGCATTAATCCATCCCTTGTAGCATAATTGATAAGATTTTAGGAAGATAAAGTGGAAGCAGTACCCATTATATGTTTTTAATAGATTTAACCTGTGTGTTGAAGTCGATAGGCAGTGAAAATATAATCTGATACTGGCAGTTATCTAACCATCTAAAATTGTACCTTAGAAAACTGTCCAAGGGGAAAAAGGATTTAAATATTTTACGACTGTTGTAGTAATAGAAGTCTAATGCTAAAAGGCTTTGACCTATCAACAAAAGCATCCTAGAAAAGTTCTCAAATGCTTTTGAAATCAGTTCTGGCTTGAGATGTCTGGAAATGTCAGCGCTTACCATTTCAATTGATAGATTGTGTTTCAGGCCCACCGTTGTTATAATTGGTCCACAGATGAATACATACTAGTATGTTACTATTATATTGATACAGTTGGTGTTGATGTTTCTAATTAATGGAGATCATTATATCATATACTGTATGGGGTGCAACAACCCTCCTGTACTTGTCCTCTATCTGTGAGGTTGTGGCCCAATGGTTAGAGAAGAGGGCTTGGTACTGGAAGGTCTCCAGTTCAATTCCCAGGACAAGCAGGAGAAAATACAGGTGCAGTTATTTAAAGCCTTGCTCAAGGTATCAAGAAAGGAGTCTGCTCCCCACCTCCCAAACAGCAGCCCACTGCTCCAGTGTGTGTTGTTGCATGTTCACCTACAGATGGGTTAAATGCAGAGAAGAATTTCCCTTGAGGGATATTCTTGTAGTTTCTTATTGATCATACTCTTTCTTATTTTCCTCCATAGGGATGAATATCCTCATGGATGAGGATTTCATGCTGACTAGTAATGCCAGCCATGAAGCGGAACAAGAAAGACTCGAAGGCAACAAAAGTCAAGGACTCAACCACAGTGACCCACTAGACATGTTTATAGGCATGGAGCTTCTTCTACGTTTCAAGCCTCTCTTCATGCCTCTCTACTGTCTGGTAGTGGTCATAGCCAGTGTTGGAAACTCCTTTCTGTTGGCTTGCATCTTGGCTGACAAGAAACTCCACAATGCCACCAACTATTTCATTGGTAACTTAGCAGCTGGAGACCTGCTGATGTGCCTGAGCTGTGTTCCATTGACAATGTCTTATGCCTTTGACAGCCATGGCTGGACTTTTGGAAGACCCCTCTGTCACCTCGTCCCTTTGTTGCAATGTGCCACAGTGTTTGCATCAGTGCTTTCCCTCACCGCCATTGCAGTGGACCGCTATGTTGTTATAGGTAAGACCAATACTCGTCATCATGACTTTTTGTGCCGTGTGAAGGATTTAAAAACTTGTTTCTTTGCCACCATCTGGTAGTTTCAAAAAACACAGTGTGAGAGACTGTGATAGACAGCAACGTGCTTTGTTAACACCTCCATTAGTCGTGCAAGTTATGGCAGTAAATTCACTTGAGAGACGCTATAATCACATATTATACACATGGTGGGTTAAATATGCAAATAATGTGCTTTGCTACATTGCATCTGATATTTCTGTTGGTATTTTAAACTCAGCTCACCCAGTACGGAGGAGGATCTCTGTGTGGGGTTGCGGAGCAGTTACTCTGGGTGTCTGGCTTTTATCTCTGGCCCTTGCTGCCCCGCCATCACTCTACACGCGCTACCTGGACTTGCGACCCAGTGGCATTGACCTGGTCATTTGTGAGGAATTCTGGCCTGATAGTGGCAATCTGCGACTGCTCTACTCCTGCTTCATTCTCATTGCTTCCTATATGATCCCGCTGCTGTCTGTTAGCATATCCTATTGTGCCATCACCATCAGCCTGAAACGTTATTCAGTACCTGGGGAGCAATCCAATAGTCAACAGTGCTGGAGCCAAAAGAGAAAGAAGACCTTCTTGCTGCTGGTTGCTTCAGTGCTCGCCTTTGCCCTGTGTTGGCTCCCACTGCAGGTGAGTCTTTTTAAAATAACATTTTAAAATCAAAATGAGACGGTCAATGTTGATATTATGATTGGCCAACACAAATAAATCAATGAATGTCAAATACTCAAATCATTAGTGTGGAAAATGACACAACCAGCGAGACATAATTGAAGCAATTTGCCGTCTTTGCAAAAATATATAGGGGCTGCTGTGCCGGCTGAACAATTGTCTGACACTAGTTGAAAAAGGAAGTCGCCTTGGATAATATATCAGAGTTGCAAAATGGACTTGCATCAAATCAGCAAAGTAAAATGTCAAAAACAACCAGCATTGGACTCAATCACTGATATATTTATCCAATTGCCCAACTCTATGTAGCGTAGCCATTATTGTCCATGAGATGGTAACATTTTATACATCATTAACCAGAGGAGCTCATCATCGGGTATTTGTGGCTTTAAGGCCAACATTATGTCAACAATGAACCATGCAAAAGCAGATTAGGATGTCGTCATCATATGGAAGAGGGAGGAGAGGAGGCAGTTATATTGAAGTATTGTTGAGAAAGCCTTGGTTTATTATGGAGTATTTTGCTATTAGTGTTCAACCTCATTGTAATCACACATAAGAAGGGGCCATTTCTGAAATGCATCGCTGAATTAATTTTAATGTTTTTAAGTTGGAAATGATCAACTCCTTCCCAGTGTGGCTTTAATCGGATTGCATTTCTAAGACTTACAATAACAATGGATTCCCATGTCATTGTCTAGGTGCTGAACCTGTTGCTGGACCTGGACCCAGACTTCCACTTCATAGGGAAGCGTTACATAAATGTCTTACAAGTCTGCTGTCATTTAGTGGCTATGAGTTCTGCATGTTACAACCCATTCATATACGCCTCACTACACAGCAAGGTACGCATCCACCTGAAGGGCTACTTCTGTTCTTGTCGCAGTCCACAAATGGTCGAAAGATCGATGTCCAGGAGCTGATTTCCATCTGTGCCTGATGTGATACAAATTAGCAGCTCCTGGAAGGCTGAGTTCTATACCCACAAGCTAACAACTGCATGCTTAACACCAGTGATTATGTCTGAAGTGTTTAAGAGAAAATTGAATTAAATTTTCAGTATTTTGTGACTTAAGGACATATGTTCCTTGTACAGCGTACCTGAACAGTGTCAAATAAGTTAATTGAAATAATTATGACAAACAAACACTGAAAAAGATCAAGACCAGATTGTATCATAGTATCATTGTGAGGAAGAGCAAATCAACAACCCACGATGCTGCATTGCCTCTGGTAGTGTTGAATGAGGAGAAGACCAGCCGTGTGGAAGTAGTCCTCAGCAGTCCCTGCGTATGGTCAATGTAGCACCACAGTTGGTTATGATATGGAAGGTGTCTATTGAGACTGCTGCATCACGCTGCACCTGTGACTGACTGTGCAGGTTGAAACCAGTCACTTATACTGGTTGCAAGAGTTGGTTATATTAAAATTGTAAATGCTTGACCATAAGGAACTCCTCTCGGCGAACATGGTTTACAAATCACGATAAAGATGTGTGCAAGAAACACAATCCTTATTGTCTGTTACATTACTTGTGTATTGTATATCACCTACATTGTTTTATCAAATTGTAATACACCTTTTCTGCTATTTCCAGTGCTTAATGGAGTATATATGTTAAATGTAATTGTATCATACGTATTATACATCTTCTAATCCTCTATGATATGGCTCCCCAGTCTAACTTTGTAACGTATGTGCATGGATATTTATGTTTGTGTTGGTGTACATCATTTTCCAGTGCACAGCCTGACCTTGATGGGACAGACGAAAATTAGCAGTGGACAATGAAATCCGCAGTTTAAATGTCACTTTAAATTCCTTATAAAATATTAAAATATAAATATGTATATACATAATATAAATTTATATATTAGCGAATTTATAAAGGTGTGCAAGGTCCAAACACTTTGGCTATGTAAAGAAAACCACATGATCAAATAAATATTCAGTGCGTGGAAAATAAAACTACCCATAATCATCACTACTCCATCTCTTATGATTAGTGCTGTGTTTGTTTTCAAAGACTGGATATCATGTAGACATGTTTTCTGTTTAGAGGCTCACGACTGAACTTTGTGAAAACAATAACATTAACATAATCCAGGCTAGATTGTTGAAAATAAATCAATCAAAATGCTAATTTGTGCAGTCAGTGTACTTTCAGGGACGACAATACCCAGTAGCTTTGATTCCAGTTCCCCAGCCAGTGCTGCTGATGCCAACAGTCACCTTTTAACAATCAAATTACAAAGCTGTTTGTTGCTCGGCAGCTGTGTTAGCCTGGCTTTCGCCTCAAAATGAGCCTTGAGACTGCATACTGCTCTATTCAATTACACTGTCGATCTTTCTGAAAGGGTTTTTAAGACTGGCAGTTTTGTTCCCTTCTAACGGAGGTCAGTTGGTTTTAAAGTGGATTTCCATGTTCTTTGATATTTTGCAATATCAAACTCAATGTCAGTGAACAGAAGCATTTCTGTATGATTTAGGTATAATTTTGAATATCAATGTTTAATGGAACACACACACTGCACTGGGTTATACTTCCAAAACTACAGGCTGCGGCTGGGTAGTTGTAACTAACTTACGTCGTCATGTCCTGAGATAAAACGGTAAGACTTAGCTTTAACCACATTGTTTGCTTTCACAGCTCGTCGTACTTATTGGCCACATCAACGCTTACTGTTGTTGGACTAAAATGTAACAACTAGCAAGCTTTCAAAGAGCTTAACAAGCTAGCAGGGCTCGAAAACTGTCTCCTGAAGAGCCGTGAATGAAACCTTTAACACTTGCATTTAAATTTAGCTCATCATTTGGGAAGACTGTGGGACGGTGTTATCTACAGGTCCATACTTACGTTAGTGGTAGCTGGTGTATCAATGCAAGGTGCTAGCTATCTCTGCTGGCTAACACTTAATGGTACTTTACTGCTAGTATGCTGCACCGGTATTATTATGTAGCAGTGTAACATGTGTAATGGTTTTTACCATGAGGTACAATGGCAAACCTTTGCTGAGCTAAAACAGGAATGAACCCTTTACCACTCAAATAAATATTTGCACAAAAAAACAAACAAGCTCAAAAGGAAAACTTACTTACCCAATAGGTATGTTACATTCCCCTTCCTCTTGTCTGTACATCATTTTAAACTGTGATATTTCAATCTGTTTGAGTTCTTCATCCTTGTCCGTTCAAAAAACATCATTATAATCCTATTGAGGGAAACAGTAATTTGTGTTAATTTGTGTTTTTCATCAGGGACATGATTATTAGCTACAACCCAATGGAAGAGTGCTCAATGTAATGATATGCTGTGAAAAATTGAAATTAAATTTGTACGTCAATAAAGTTATTAAGCTGCAACAGCTCTGTGTCAATATTCTCCAGCTCCAGATCCCATGAAAGACAAAAACAATCACAGGACAGACGTCTTGTGCGGTAGGCAGTTTATTGAACTGTGTGATTAAAGCTCTGTTAGAGCAGTTTTATTCTTTTCTCGATCGCTTTTGTAACACAAATCATGAATGTTAAATAATAAAAAAAAAAAGGGCACAAGACCCGAGATGGAGAATTGTGCCTGTTTTTATAACTGTAACTGTGAGAATTCACAAGATTTTCCGTGTGTTTTTCAGTCCTCTGGATGACGTTGAGTGAGTTGATTCTGCCGATGACCTTTTTGAATGAACTAATTAATCTCATTTGTCCCCGAGCTACCAGAGTGACTTCACTTAAAACTTCTAAATGATGGCTGTGATAAGTTGCCATTGTGAATTTAATGGACTGAAGGATGTCACATAAAGAAAAGTATATTCTATTTCATACATGCTTTGTCCTCTAACCTCTCCGCTGACAGTTTCTTTTTTAACTACGCTAGTGAGAGTCATTTAAAGACAGCCAAGGAGACGTGGATCCGCAAATCTCAGCCATGAGAGCCAATGAGAGTGCAAATCAGGAAAACCACATGCAGGTTTCTTCTTTAACCAAACTCTGAATGTCACGTAGTGTGAACCTTTGGGACTTATCTATTCTGAAAGGGCCGAAAAGAGCCAACACAGCGGAGGTGCTTGAGCAGGCCGAGGATGGAGCCCAATGTCCCTTCTCTGAGAAACGCTGTTTGTGTTGTCTTTGCTGATGTTGCCGACCCGTGACTGCTGCTGCTACCAAGGTCAGAATTAACTATTAAACGATAAGCCTCTTTTCGTTTGTATGAGAAATATTTCATGGACATATTGAGTTTGAATTTTAGGACTCGCTGCTACATTAAACAAACTCTTAATGAAACAGAGCAGCAGGAGAGCTACATTTCAATAAAAGAATGAACTGATTAGCACTGATTGCTCATTATTACGGAGGAAATGAAAATGTACTTTTCCACTGAGGGCTGTTTTGCTAGTTTCACAATACTCAATTCTAAAAGAACTCCAGTCTGAGAATAGCCTGTCTGTATAATGCACTCAGACCAACCCTGCACTTTGAGTCTGCGAGTCAGAAATGCTAATCAATGGAATCATATTGATATAAGGAGTCAAGCTGCAGCCTGAGTCAGCTCATTGAAAGCTGTAGTATCTTGGGCTTAATGCCACAGGATAATGGACTATAGCTTTAGGTAAGCACTTTAAACTTGTTACATGTTAACATTTGGAAATATGGAATGAAATTGTTTTTCTTTTTCTTTTTAATCAAACTGACATCAGTGAGAGTATTTTAAGATTATTTCTAAGGAGAGTTATCTCTTGGAAAGGCATCTGATTAGGTTTTCATTGTTAACAGTCTTGACCGTAAATGGTTTCCAAACCTGCATATTTTATTATGTACGGTATATGTCTTGTTATGTCTTGTATAGTTTGAAAACAAGCTAATTGGACAACCTGGAGTGAGAACAGGATCCCATGGCATTGCAGAACTAAGCTAAACCAGAGATGGGCTACCCATGCATTATTTGTCAGTAGGATTTATTCAGTATTTTTGGGATTTGTTGACAGGAACAAACATGGAGCAGCTGCTGAATATTGATAGGCAGACACAAAGGACACTTGGCCATGCTAATAAATGATGGTCATGCTTCCTGCACTTTTAGCTTTACCAGGGTCTCACAATCCCCTGATCTTTTTACAGATTGGAGGGGAAACACGAGGGCTCTTCAACTCCGACAGCTTCCGTCCGCAAAGCAGAAGTGTCTGCCACTGACGAACTCTTGGGAGAGCAGCAGTTAATACTACAATCCAATTACAAAACTCAATAAATATTGTTCAACCTTCTACACAGTGCAGGATAGGAGGAGGGGTAAAGAGGTAATGTGGTCTTCCTAACATAGCCTGTACACCAATGGTCTATTATGTGCTAACACCAGAGATGAAGACATGAGTTTAAACAGTCAGAGATAATGGAGGCACACACACATGCATTCTATACAATTTCAAAGGCATATGTTTACATTCCAATAAGACGTGCAACTCAGCGTTCAAATTAAATTATTTAACTTTCCTCTGTTATATTTTGCAAGAGTACAATCCTCTGTTGGTGTCCTTTTAAACCTCCTCCAGCACAGTCTCACCTCCTCCTGAACTCCTGAACTGACCAGCACATACAACACCGGGTCCACCACACAGTTCAGACTGGACAGTGCCAGTGTGCATGAGAAGTAGAAATGCATTTTCTGCTCAAACTGGCAGTAACTTCCGTGACGATCTGTGTCCTTGCTCTGGTAGAACATTAATGAGCGTGTGAGCAGGAGAATGTGGTAAGGAGCAAAGCAAATTGAGAAGATTCCAATCACCCCAAAAGACAGCATCCGGACCTTCTTCTTTGCCTGGGCACTCAAGCCAGGACTCCGGCCTACAGTGGCCAACACTTTCCAGTAGCTGAAGGCCAACACCAGCAGGGGCAGCAGGAAGCCAATGCCCACTCGGAGCAGGTTGAACAAGGCAACAGGAGGTTCCATGGGGTAGGTCTCATAACAACGGTCATAGTTTTCATCATGGGCGTCTCTGAGATTGTCGTGGTTCAGCACCATGATGTGCAGTGCCACCACTACAACATAAACAGCGACACACTGTGCCCAGGCGTAGCACGATGTACGTTGGATATTGAAGCGGAGAGGGTACGTGACCACCAGGCAGCGATCCAAAGAGATACAGCAGAGCAAATAGATACTGATGTACATGTTGGTGTAGTAGAAGAAGCCAGCTACATTGCAGGACATAATACTGAGCTTCCAGTGGTGGTCCTGGTAGTAATAATTGATCCAAAGGGGCATGGTGAACAGGAACAGCATGTCCGAGATCGACAAGTTGAGCAGGAAGATGCCCAAAACATTTTGATTTCGTACTTGTCGAAAGATGGGACCCAAGGTCAGCACATTGAAGATCAAACCAAAGATAAAGGCCAGGATATAGACAGACATCAGAATATCGCTAATGACGCTGTCGCCAATTTTAACACACACTGAAGAGTTTGTGTGTGTCGGCGGTGGTGTGGCTGTGACGTTCATTGTTCCTTCAGTTTCGCTTTCCTGATCAGAGATTTGCCTGAAAGTGTAGAAAAGCAACAAGTTGAGTAAAGTTATGGTGACACAAGTTTATTCCAACAATCACTGGAAATCCCATAGCTTGGACATGTCTCGAAAGAGATTCAGGCGTGGTCATGCTCCCTGGTGATAGCAGCTTGCATCCACAGTTCTAATAATGAGCTGAGATTGTCAAAATGTCCTTCTTGTTGCCTCAACTGCTTTGTATGGAGAGAATATGTCATGCCACGTCTTCTTTGGAAGCCGGGGAGCTTTGAGAAGTGAATGTCGTCAGATCAGAAGAATTAGATATAACAACGTCTGTCTCCAAACATCTTGCCAAACACATTATTGTATGTTAATAATGCCTTTTGCATAATATATATATAGATTGGTTCACGTACTGCACTGCATGGAGTAAATCTGAGTGAGACCAGGGCAGCGGAGACTGAACCTGCCAAGTGAGCATTTGTAGTTTTCTGTTATTAGTGCTTGAATACAACTAATGTGCCGTTTTTTTTCGCCAATAACAATTTTTCATTATGTGGGTGCAGATCCACCCACCGTCTGACTCAAGCAGTTAAGGCAAATTTACATGTTCCGTATCCTTTCGGAAACTGACTGGTGGTCCAGTTTAATGTCTGATGTAACAGTCATCAGCAGCTTAAGAGCTGAGTGACTTGGGCGTCTCTCCCAGACAAGGGAGATTTAAATATTTATCGGTGTTTGAAGAACGGGCTTCAATAATTAATCACCTAATTGCTTACGTGATTTACATTGCTGATACAGAGACAGACCCGATCCATCATTAAACTGTGCGTGTGATTCCTGCCTATTATGGCAAACACATCCTTAGTCTGTGTCGCTTTGTGCTCACAAAATGTTCTGGAGGCCAAACAGCACAGAAAGGTCCACACTGAGTGCATGCTCAGATAAATGTCATCTGAAAATAGCATTTAATAAAGTCCCCAGTCCGTCCGTATTTCAGATCCCCTCACTCATTTCCTTCAATCATCGTATGGTTACTGTTTTTATGCAGAACTAAAAGATCCCTTTATTTTCTAATACACATCTTCATATGAACATTTCAGTCCGTCAGTGTTCAGTTCTTTGATATTTAAGCATCAGGAAATTGAACCTGCGTTCTGCACGTCTGTGACTCTGTTTGTGTATCTCGCTGGTATTTCTTAATATTTGTTTCCTCTGCTCTATCACTTACGCTTGGCTCAGGCGTTTTTATAGCCTCAGGAAGCATCTAATGCCATTAGGGTCCGGGCAGGGATAGGCTGTGCCATACAAACCCAATAATGGAGAAGCCATTAAGAGTTAGACCATCGTTAGTGGAGGATAATGTGCGTGCGTGAATGTAAGGATTCGATTTAATGGCTTCTTCATAGCAGTTTCATATGATCTGAGTAGGAACAGTGATTGTAGTAACGGAAAACTTTGCTGTTGAATTTGATACTGTTCCTAAAATTATTCATCGGTGGTTGATGAGTCATCTGTCTGGCTGCCCACTATGACCGGTCTTCCCCTCTTACTAACTGTCGGACTGTGAGGAGTTTTCCTGTAATGTTGTTGAATTACTACTTGTATACCTCGCATGTTACCCAATGTATCAAGTAAACCAATACAGGCCTGCTGAGCACAGCTTGTCCAGGATTGATTTAGTCTAACCTGAGCCAACTATGTGTTTGTTAATATTATAAACGGGACTAAGCCTGGTTGTTATAACACAGCCTTTTCACAAGTGAGTAGCAAGATGTAAAGTTCTTCTCTCAACAGGGGGAAAGAGCTACAACTAAAATCTCCTTCCCCCAGAAACACGTGGAAACGTTTTTTAGTTTGTGATTTATTTGCCTCCCTAATACCAAAGCTATGATAACATGTGGCATAGTTGACCTACGTTCCTGTTTATTTCAAGTGTTTTAACATGTCCCGCAGTTCTCTGCTGCTTGTTTTAGTGACCGTGGCTGGGAGACCCACAGAAACATATCCAAGCCCTGCAGAGTTATAAACATTTCTAATGACAACGATTATTCCCACAGCCTCAAGCTGCTTTTCCATTGACGGCACTCCACTGGGGACAAATATAGAGAAAAGACAGGGAAGCTACAGAATAAATCAATACTTTATACAACTTAAAAGAAAAAGAAAACTAATTTTTAACTTTTTTATACTCAAGCATTGTATCATTTCTAGGCATCTTCCATACAGGAGTATCAGCAGAAATGACCTCACCTGTTGTTCTTGGTGAGGGGTTAGTCTTGATTGGAAACGATAGCTGTCCACTTGGAGAAAAGTTCCAGATACATTCCACAGTTCGGTCCAGGAGAGTCAGCGTCTGAGCTTTAGAGGAGAGTCCTCACAGAAACAACTATCTTGCTATCAACAAGGCTCTTGTTGCACCGTGTACTGCCTGATGTTTTGTCCTTGAGATGATTTGCTGTTGACAACCACAGTTGAAATGTCAGCAAGGAACGTAGAGAAACGATAGCAATGGATGAGACGAGGTACAAAAAGCAGAAGACACACGTAGGGGAGGGAGGTTGGGTTTTG
Source organism: Macroramphosus scolopax (assembly GCA_901007825.1). Taxonomy (NCBI): domain Eukaryota; kingdom Metazoa; phylum Chordata; class Actinopteri; order Syngnathiformes; family Centriscidae; genus Macroramphosus; species Macroramphosus scolopax. The sequence continues at coordinate 33,860 of CAAKHC010019259.1, read as the reverse complement.
GAGCACATGCTCGGAGGAAGCAGACCCAAAGGGTGGGGGG
>CAAKHC010019259.1:14885-33800 GCA_901007825.1 Macroramphosus scolopax | reverse complement strand
CTACAGGGGGGGGGGGGGGGAGCACCAGACGAGGATGGAACAGATTACACACAGATGTTTTTACCTCCGCCATGCGTACGTTACTTCTCTATCTGACTAATCATTTTAGCATTCATTTAAAGGTAACTGAAAGTTTATGGCAAGATATGAAAACGTCACTCAAAAAAGAAAAGTCCTGGATTTTCCCATTTCACTTTCACATTGGTACAGGTGATGTAAAGGCAATGGAGGTATTTCCACTTCATTGTAAAGATTTGAGAAGTTTCTCTGGATGTTTTTTTGATGCAGAGTTGTGGTGATCCCCAGTGTGCGTCATCGTCTCGTTCCTCAACATGAAAAACTTTGAGGTTGGTGAAGTGAGGCGGCAAGCTCTGTACCAGACACCAGCCTGAACCGTGTTTATCAGATATTGTATTTCCGCTCAACTGCAACGTGCCAGTTTATATCTAGGTCGCCTTTTTTATGTTTATGAAAACAATCTCTTACAGAAGCCTGCAGACGATCTGTTAGTATGTTGAGTAAACAGTATATATATATATAGTTTTAATATATATACATATACATACAGTATGCATATATATATTAATCAATTTGAAAATGTTTATCAGCCATCAGTTGTATTTCAGGGTGATTATGTATGTTAGATGACATTCAGAGAATTAAAGAAAAAGATTGTATTATCTTTAAAACTCTAGTAGGCCAAACATAAACCAGCTCAGGCTGTCTGGAAACAAAAATGAATCAAACTCGGCCCTCCCAGGAACACACAAACAAGTGTGCACATAAACCTTGTCAAAACATACCTGTGTTTGTGCAAGAATTGTAGTTAAAATCATTGTAGTCTGTGTTTTCACACAGCGTCAGGTCAGGAACCCTCACTGAGCTGCGTGTTGCTTTCTTAATTTCTTGGCATCATTGTAACTACAGAGAGGCTTAGATTATTGTGTCTGACCTCCATCATTGACAGTGTTATTCGAAGGTAGTTTACCCCCACTGATAAAGATTTCACAACCTCAATAGCTGGTGAAAGCAGGAAGTGGCCCCTCACTGAGCTGCGTCGTGGGCTGTAAAGAAAAACGGTCACACGACAGGATTTGATATATTAAAAACACAACCTGCAGGTCGATGTGGACTTTTTAGTTAAGTTAAGATACATATATGTAGGTAGTGGAGAACAACATGTGGCTAAGGGAATAAATAAATGCAGTTTAGTAGTTATTTTGTAACGACTCTGTAACTATTTGAATTTCCCTCGGGATAATTAAAGTATCTACCTACCTACCCACCTATTCCATTATAAAGTTTGCAATATTGCCATAAAACTCAAAAACCGAATGCTTCCAGGAAGATGGAACGATGACTTATGCTTGTCATGAGGATTTAATGTTTTTCTATGCATTCAATCACTCAATCATTATGGACGTATGAATAATCAAGGTACTTTTCATCTACATCCTCTCACCTGATTTTTCTCCTGGAGAACAGGCAGGCCTCTTGCACCTTTGAAACAGCAATGAGCACGACCAGTTTATTTAGGGTCAATTTCCCATAAAATGTCTAGCTGATGTCGATACCTTCTAAAGATCTGTGTATTTATCTGTGGCTGAACGTAGTCCCAGTCACTCGCCAATATTTTTAAATGCAAAGATGATACCGACTGTATGTTTAAAGTGAAATTGGTAGTGGAAGTAGCTTGGTTTCAGTTCTCTAAATGGTCGTCTGAATCTGGCATGTGCTCAGCAGTTGAGGTTGAAACGCTGAATGATTGAAGTTAAATGAGATACAGTAGTTCAGTTTGATTTTCAGAATGAAATTGAACCAACCTGGTAATGTGTCCACTCAACTTTTTTCTTTTGCATGTTCTACCCAGAAAATAGGCCAAGCACATTGAAATCCTATATTCTTCTTTTGGTAAAAAAAAGGGTCAATTTGTCACCGAACACCACATGAATCTACCTGCTATCTACAAAATTCCAAGAAATACAAACAGTCCATCTCATGTGAATCAATTGCTGATTATCTAAATGCGCCAGCAAACTCCCGGTCCTGTAAGGAACATCCATCCTCATCAGTCTACACTGTGTCATTGAGTCTTTAAATATGAGAGCGGCTTATGAACATGAGGTAAGGAAATTTTATGGAAGGATTTAAACTAAATTTCTAATTCGGACTTTTTATTCTTACTTCTACAATTGTGTTGATTTACTGTTGGAATTCTGGATTGTGTTCAGTTATATTACGTTGAATGTCCTGTTATTGTTTCTGTCTTCTTTTTACTGTAACATCTTATGTTTGAAAAGTGTGCTTACACATTGAAATCGGATTCTTGTTGTTTCCTGTCACTGAAAATCCACATATAAATTCAATTAATCAAAGACTCTGGGTGGTGACTCAGACTTCCTCCAGAACCCCCACCTCTTCTGGATCTCTTGCTGTTTTTTGCTGAATTGGCTGAAGACAAAAAAAAAGGCCTTCCTTACTTGTGCCAGGTACTGTGCATATGTTATATTTGTCTACTTGCTAAGTAAACAAACCCTCCAGCACTTCAAAGAAATAAAAGAGGAGCAAACGAGAGGAAGAGTGTATCATTTGGCTCCATTTGGCTGCGACGGTGAATTTAGAACAGCAGGCTGAAGGGTGCACTTTCACAAGAGCATCTGGCTGAAGCACACTCACCGCAGAATGGAAGACCATACATCTTCCACGGGCTCCTCTTCAGTGCCCACGCCTCTCAGTCTGTGTGGTGTTATACTTGTAAAGTAAATTGACCTTTGACAGCCTCTCCTGATCTGCCTTTGTGCTCACATGCATGTGTAAATCCCTCCTTAAAAATCTGTGTTGCATGCTTTCATCTGATGGCTTTCTTTAAAAAATTGCATTTTCCACAGTGTCTTATTTTTAAACTGTAAACAAATTATAATTTGCATCAGTACAATAATATGTTCCTTTTGAGAGTCGGAGTAAATGACAGTCAAACCGAGTACTGTGGAAAATATGACATGAATAGAACTTCCTTCTGAATATATTTAGAAAACCTGCTTGTATTAGACTGAAAAGGTTAATTTAAGAAGGTAATCATCATCACATACACATGATAACAGCTGCTCGACGCAAAATTATAACGATAAGATGACAAACACGTTGAAGACATGAACTGATACTCTTCAATGTTTGTATTGTCTGTTACAAAGGCTAGGATCAACTCTCAAACACGTAGACGGCCAACACATATTTCACACTACGTACACTTGGGGGTTACACATGTGTATAATAGACTACAACTAAAATATGTTTTATGTTGAATCTAGATAATTGTACTTCACAGAAACATGCAATATATTGACAGGACAGGTTGTCAATAATCCAAACACAAACACTTCACCACAAGTAACCCAAGCTGTCCATACAAAGCACTTCCATTGCAGGGAGACGTGTGCTCCTGCTATACTTTACCTGTTGTGATGTCAAAATGCTGCCTTGCGTTTATAAGTCTTATATACAGGAAACTCTGAGGACAATGTTTTTCAAAAATTCAATATACAACTGGTACTTCTGATGGGGGGTGACTGGCTTAACTAATGCAATAAAAGCTATTTTCATCCTTCTCCGACAGCTACAGGTGGAAATATTCACGACTGGGGTAAACCGTACAATGAGTTTGTTTCAAACCTACAATGACATGTCACATACACTGGACCAAAGCCTTGTCATTACCGGAGGATTGGCTGACTCCGGGTCTAAACTTTCTTTTTAACCACCGGAAATTAATTGATGGGCTGGCTTGAGTCCATGTCCGCACATTAGTAATTACCACTTAATAGGAAGTCGCCTGTCGCTTTAAAGTGCTGTGATTCCAGACAGTTGAATGAAGCGAGCCTACAAACAAGGTTTTTTTCTTATGTAGATAAAAAAAAAAAACTGATAGAGACACCTGAACCAAATCTTTAATCCTAATTGCTTGTTGGGTTTTTGTACTGACTCTCTTTCAAGCACTTTGCAGTGAGAGGAAAAGGTCATGCCCCTTTTTGTGCGGTAATTCTGATTCATCTTTAAAGTCTTCCCCACGTCAGCTGAGCGGAGGATGTGAAATAGAGTGGAGATCGTGAAAAGAGTTAGACCCATAGTAGCAGAGACCTATAACAGCAGAACTAACTGGTTAGAATAAAGCAAACTAGAGGAGAGAAAATGGACTTGTTTTACATTGAATGCTTTCACAAATCTGATGATCGCCATTAATGTCTAAACAGATGGACGCAGTCTTTATCAGCACGTCATGTCTCTCTCAGGTGTTCGGAACTTTACACCGTCCCCTCTGTTTGAGGTCAGAGGATGCTGACCCTCTCAGTGAGACCTTGCACATCTGCGTCCTCCCCGCCCTCCTCATCGTCAGAGGCCAGCGCAGAAGGAGGTGGTACAAGGTGAGCAGGGTAAGGCAGAGTATATTCATGGGCAAACATTTGCCAGCGACAGTCATCACTTTCGTGGGTGATGTAACGCCCACCAAGTTTAGTCTCCAGCTCTCGCAGGTCCAGCCATGTCTGATAGTCCTGAGGAAGAAAAGGAATAACAGCTTGGATCAAGTTTCGATGTGTCAGGAGAATTATAATTAGATCAAAGCTTTTCTGTTTTGATAGTGCATCATCCAGTAATCAGGTTCAGCTGTGTGCGTGTATGTGAGGCAGCAAGAACGTGACTAGGTTTGTCTGACTGTCCTGTATGACACATTCCTCTATATGACGGTTACTGTGACACTGAAGATCTATTAATGTTCAGACTTTCTTACGACAAAACCTCTTCAACAAAAGCAACAACAGTGAACTGGTTAAAACTTTCAGGAAAGCTTTCTATCTACCACAAATGTTGTTTTGAAGGAGACCAGCAATAACATCATCCTTTTTACCGCTAATTTGTCCTCCAACATCAGCCTCGTAATGCGGTCTCACTGCTTACTTCTGAGTGCAGACTGCGTCTGATTAGATTTGCCATTTTCTGTAATACACTTTGATTTCTTTGGGGGTTTTGCAGAAGGCAAGTCAAAGGCGGCAGTTATAGGCAATCATTATATGTTGGGAATGTGTGCTTGCTTGTGCGTGCAAACAAGTAGGTTACGTGCTACCTGTAAGTACGTGTGGCTGAGACTCTTGTCCACGCTGTAGCGTTTCCTCATCTTAACTTGCAGCAGGTTGTTGATCAAGTCGATAGCTGGAAACATAAAAAGTACACGGCTCACTGAGCATTTTTCAAAATAAACAACATGCTATAATATGCAAGCAGCACCTGAACAACTCTGTCTGCTAGTATTTGTCATTGTGATGTAGATTGATTGATAGAAATCTAGCTTTTATAACAAAAAGGCTTAAAACAGGTTAAAACAGAATATTGTAAAAACTTACGAAAAAATACATTTTATATATTTTATCCTGCTTTATGTGTTATATATATTTAATATGTTATTTCAGAATGGAACTCCCAACCCTCCTCTTCTGTGTTTACCATCATCGGAGATCTGTTTCCATGGGTTAGGAGGGTACATGAAGGCTGCGTTGTGTATCTGGTCATTGATATCTTCATCTTCATTGAACGGGAACGTCCCACTGAGGCTGACATACATAATGACACCGACTGACCACATGTCCAGGGAGCGGTTATAGCCCTGGTTCAACAGAACTTCCGGGGCAAGGTAGGCCGGAGTGCCGACCACCGAGCGACGGAAAGACTTTTCACCGATGATACGGGCAAAACCAAAGTCACACAACTTCACCTGAGAGAGGAAGACAGGTAAGGAGCAGGGAGTCGAGCAAAATATTAGACTGGAGAAGAGTAATTTATTGTGATTAAACACATCAGAGTGACATGATCATTACAGTGTGAAAGAAAAACTGCTGCATGTGATGTGAGGATTATGTGTGCATTGCTTTGTGTGCTTGTGGGTGGGTGTTTGTACCTGGGGGAAGGGATCAGCAGAGGCAAGCAGCACATTCTCGGGTTTCAGATCACAGTGAACGATGTTCTTAAAGTGCAGGTGTCTCAGTGCTGCAAGAATCTACGCACGCACACACACACACATCCATGCATGACCGCAACCACGGAAACAGGATATACATCAGTGTGAAGATGTGACATGGAGAAACACTTTTTAAATACAGGTTATGATGCACTGATGATGAACTGTGATGCACAAATAGACAAAAAGCCCGCGGCAAGAGTCCGCAGCATCAACAAGTCATTGTCGTCTACGTGATATAAGGGAGGGGGAAGCATGTCCATGAGGAAGTGTGTAGTCACGCAGTAAACTCCTTATTGGCTGGTGTGCGTACACACCTGAGTGATGAGGAACTTAGTGAGTCTCTCAGGCAGTCTGCCTTTCTCACTGGAGAGGATCATCTCCAGCATGTCACCGTGTAGCTTCTCCATCACGACAAACACTTTCTCCGGGGTCTCGAACATACACTCCAGGTTCACTATCCCCAAGTGACGTAAACTCTGAGAGCGAGATGGGGGTTGATGATAGGGAAATTAGGATGGGAAAGGGGGGTTAAAGGGGCAGTACGAGAGAAGAGAGTGGTAGAGGAGAATTATTGACAAAGTGAGAGCGGATTGAATAATGTGAGAAGGAAGTGGCATGATAGAGTATGTGGTTAATGGTTGGAAGAAATAGACGGTGTCAGCAAAAGACAGTAGACCCCAGGAGTGGAATGTGACTCTCAGCAAACAGGAGTGATAAAATAATTATTATGTAGCTGTGCTGCAAAAAAAATCCAATAACGGTTCTCTAAAAGCCACTGCGATTCAGATGGGTGTCATTTTCAAAACAGCATTTCATACGAGACTCAGAAGTGAATGTGGCAGCCCTCTTTTAGTCAGTCAGAGCAAATGAATAACTGTCGAAAAGACAGAATCCTAAACAAGATTTGACAGCAAGATTAGAACCTTCGCCGCCATCTGGTGGTTAAACATTGATGCATGCATGTCCTATTTATTTTGAACCTCCTTTTGAAAATACAATTCTTTGTCGGTGTGGAGATGAAGGTTAGCATTTCTGAGTATGTTGCCATTAATACTGAGCAAAGCCACACCATAACCTGTCGTGTGTGTGTTTACCTGCAGTATGGCCACCTCGTTCCTCAGCTGGCTCTCCTGCTTGGTGGGGAATCGGAGCTTGTCAATGACTTTGACGGCTACGTCCCTCCCCGTCTTACGGTGCTTCCCTAAAAGATAAGTTGATAGTTTGTAACTAATGTACGTCACATTGTCACCACATGCATGTGGACACGCTTCATTTAATGGGATTTGAGATACGCTTATGTATTTGTTTTGTTTTTTAGCTTTTAGCTTTTTCTATCAACCGCGGACGCCACTTCCTGTTGAGGATTTTCACATACAGTATTTATTCAGCCTGACATTGATAAAAGTTTAAGCTCACAAAGTATCACATTCACTGGGTAAAGACCTCCCTACCTCCATACACGACTCCAAATTGACCAGATCCCAGAACTTCATCAGCAAAAATCTGGTACACTGTACCAATGTCCTGCAGGAAAGCAATGAAATATAAGATCATAATCATCCTTAATGCGACCGAGGATTAAAGTGATTTATTAAGAATGCTAGAATGGACAAAAAATTCATACCACATTTTCTTGGATTTGACTGTTGGACACAGAAATGCTGACGGAGGCTTGTCCTGAGCAGAGAGCACCACAAACATTGTGCAGGTTAGACAGTTATAAAGAAAGTTCCTAACTGTGTATCAGTCCTGAGAATAAGAAGAGAATCTTCTTTATTTAGTCAGCATGCTTCTTAACTTACTGTGAGTTGTGTTCCCCTCAGCTGCTGGTGCATCCTGGAAGATCACTGGCATGAGCGCCTGACGAATGGCGCTCTCCCACGCCCTGGCCACTTCCCGCCCAATGCCACTGTTGGGTGCCACTTGGCTGGGGGAGGGCGGTGTCTGGGGGAGAGTCTGGGGGTGGCTGGGGGACGGAGAGGGAAGCGTGTTGGGGTCCTCTCCTACAAAGTAGCACATAGTGCCTGTGATGAGCTCGAAGCAGTGGGGGTTTGTGCTCGAGGGGACCAGGGTGAAGTTGCCAGCAGGTCGCACCTCCAGAATTTCAGACAGAGGAATCTCCTGCAAGAAGATAAATCAATGATGTACAATATAAACTGTTGCACACTCTCAATTAATAACTTGGAATCACACCTTATGATGGCTTCATGTAAACTTACCTTATAGTACTTGTTGGAATTGTTGTTCTGGAAGAGGATGACGCATTTACAGTCCAGACGCCAGTAGTGCCTCTTTCTCTGTTGGGGAGGGAAGTGGGGTGAGACATTGAGGGGTGAAGTGGGGAGAGGAGCGGAGGGTGAGGAACGGAGAGAGGATTGGGGGTAAAGGTCACAGGTCAACATGGACTCTTTTCAGATTTGGAGCTGACGTCCAGAGGAAGAGGAGAATCGCCAGGTGAGGAGAAGACTGAGCAGGAGGACAAGCTGCAAGATTGGAAAACGAGATGTGGAAGAAAGAAAGAGAAGGAGAAGAAAACACAGGGAGAAAAGTGAATGAAAGACAGAGAGGTGTTAGTGCAACCAGAGAAGAAAAACAAGCAGGAGCAAGAGTAAAGAGCTGAAAGGTAATTTTCAGTCAAATAGAGAATACAGTCTAGAAGAAAGAAGAAGCAGAAGCACACATTTCTTTTGTCGTTCTTTTCTCAGGGAGAGTCGGCCTGTCAATCAATCCTCAGCTATTCTTCAGAAAGCCAGTTACACACACACATGACCACACGAACAAAGGTTACAAAAACAAAATAGAGAAAGGAAACCACAATCATCCGCAGCAACCAAATGATCAATCCTGAGACACAAATAAAAAAGCGCTGAGAAGAAACCCCGACTGTTGCGTTCAGGTGTCATTGAAGAGCAAACATGACATTTAATCAATGAAAAAAAAAAAGCAGTATGACAGAACATAAAACCAAAAGCAACCTGCAGACTGTTTCACATACTAAAGGAGAGGGAGTGTTGACGGGTGATGTTTTTACCAGTGTGTCCTTATTGCTGTAGTGAACCATCCATCCCTCCTTGATGGAGGTGCTGGATCGACGGGTCGTCTGCCTGACAGACTGGACCACCCTCATTAGCGGGATGTAGACGCTGGAAGAAGGACAGAATTCAACGGCTACACTTTAGGTTCTATATTCCCTGTTATTCCCTGACTAGTATTCCTTAACATTTATGAAGTGACATATTTGTAACTTTGCTCCTAGTGTTTGTGTTTCTCTTCTACCTCTGGTCTCCACTGACTCCATCCTGGCTGCTCTCAGGAGAGAAGGAACCAGGGATGCTGCAGGCCTCGTCGGAGTCATCCATTGAAGACTTGTCCGAGGCATCGTATTCACTGATGTAGTCCATGGGCACCTCGGGGTCCGCAGTGGGACTCGACATGTCTGGAGCAAAAAGGAGGGAAAGCATCAGTTGAGTGCAACTATAATATTAAACTACTTTACAGGCTGCTGCTAAGACTTCAATTAGAATCCCATGGCACCCACGAAAAAGACCGCAAGTGCATCGATGAGTGAGTACAGATAAAACTTACCGCAGTTGCTTCTGTTGTCTGAGAAGATAGAAAAAATAGTGCCAGTGAGTTTCAGTTGTGTTAGATAATGTATATTATGTACTAATAGAATAGAACAACAGAGTTTTGAACACAGTGGAAAGATAACAGTTATATTCTCTCCTACCTCCAAGAGTCTCCCCGAGACAGTCATTAGGGACCTTGTATGCACAGCGTTTATGGCAGTTAAACTTGCAGTCTGAAGAAGAAGAACACAAGTTAGATAAGAGTCGTACTAGTTTGATGGTTCTGGATCTGAAGATACTTCTGTTTGTCACCTTTGCACTGCAGGCCCTGTCTGAACAGCCCGCGAAGAAGCCTCTTGCAGTATTGGCACACCGTCGGCCGGGTGTACGAGTGGACAGCGAATGTGTGGGGCACCTTCACCTTGCTCATCAAGATCTTGTCCAGATGAACGGGTCGACCCGTGTAGAAGCGCCGGGCGTCACTAGGGGTCCGTGGCTAGCAAGAAAAAAATAATGTGTGAGGAACTTAGAGATTCAATCCTTCTCTTCCTTTAATTGAATTTAGTTTAACAAGATCTATCTCCCAATAAATCACAGCCAATCCCAATCTCACACTTCTAGTGCCTCTCTTACATGACACATCTTAATCTACATCTTCTCCTTTGACACCTACTTATATAAAATTGGTTGTACAGACACTATCCAACATTTCCTTTCAGCCTAAAAGAAGAATCCTGTTAATGGCATTAATTGGAAAGTATGTTGTTTACATAAATACACTAGTACCATTTGGGTGTGTGAGCGGACAAGTCCGGAGTCCTCGGTGGAGGTGGAGGCCGTCCCCACGCTGTACAATGACTCAGTGGTGGAGAGACGCAGGGACTGGCTGCTGCTCAGGGAGGTGGTGGACAGACGCCGTTTTCGAGCTCCACTGCAGTTGTTTGGGATGCTGAATGCACAGCGCTTATGGTAGTTTAGTCCACATCCTGCAGGGGGCGCCATGGAACCAGGAACCAGAGAGCAGGACATCAACAGAGAGGGAGAAAGTGAGTATTTGGTGAGTGCTAGTGAGGAGGAATGTGAGGAACATATCAAACTGTCTTATTAACACTTTCGCCTTGTTCTCACCGTCACACTTGAGTCCTTGTCGGACTAATCCAAACAGCATCTCTCCACAGTGATCGCAGAAGGCCGGGGCCCGGTACGAGTGCACATTTAGGGCATGGGGCCGAATCTGGAAATCCTCAGATGTGGCTGCCGCTTAGAGGAGATAACAGGTAGAATGTGGTCACTGTGTGTGTGATACAATCACACTGTAGAGGGGTTAGGGTTCGAATAAAGAAGGATTATATAGATGAGAACAGAACAGTAGGTTACTTACCAGAGAGCACCACCTCCACCAGATCTCCTTCCTGAATGTCATTTGCAGCTTTAACCAGTTGCAGGATGTTGTTGGTGGAGGTGTCGTGCTTAAACAGCAGAATCTTATCATAGATGCCATAGAAGCCGCACTCTGGGAACTGGAAAAGAACAATGAACAAAAGCATATCAGAAGGATTAGCTGAAGAATCTAGTTCATGTACTGCAAATCTGTTTCAGTAACGGGTTCAGAGTTGTACATTGTATATACTGTTTTGTTTTTCTTAGAAATTGAAGACCAACACTCATCCCAACTCAATGTCTAACCTAAGTATAACTCAACCGGAGAACCAAGACCCTATAGAAACATTTAAACCTGTTGGGATCTCAGTGTTTGGACCCCACAGTTATTGTTAATGAGGCTACACACACACACACACACACACACGTGTGAACGCTCGTATCCATTTTCAAGAAACACTGGCTGATTTCCGTATAATTCAAACATCTTAGCCGATGTGGAAAGGAAGACAATTGAGAAACTTCATCCTCTCCACCTATACAAGCACACATTGTGTGCACACACAAACACCAGGTGTTTCCATGAAGGCCTTCCAGAGATATGAGAGATGATAATGTCAGTCAGAAGTCAGCCGAGCAAAGGACGCTGTCATAGGGAAACCCTGCTCTCCTGAATAGTTAATACAGTCTGGTTCACTTCACTGGCCACACCACACAGAGGAAGAGAGAGAGAGAGAGAGATAGAGAGAGAGAGAGAGAGAGAGAGAGAGAGAGAGAGAGAGAGAGAGAGAGAGAGAGAGAGAGAGAGAGAAGGTGTTTAGAGATCTTAAAATGTGTTTTGTTATAGTTTATGTTATCACATACACTGGATGATACCAGAAAGTCAACCATTATGATTCTAATGACTTATTAGTTCAAACAGAGCCGCCCCCCCCCCCCCCCTCTCTCTCTCTCGCACGCCCAGACACACAATCCTCCCTGTCTCCCATGTTGTTTTTCCCATGGCGGAGTCAAGATTCACCATCTGGCCAGGATCTAACGACTTACAGGAAGAGGAACCCCAGCCTCCACCTTGGCACGACACAATAACACACATTCACCTCCTCCTCACTTACCAACAGACACACCCTCCTTACAAACAGCAACACACACCCTTTCTTTTCCTCCCAGTTTCCCTCCTTTTCTCCTAAACACACAAACGCACACACATCACCTCATCTGAAATCCAGGCCGGGCTTGTGCTGCCAAGCTACACAGTGAGTCCGCCACGCCCCAGCGGTGGCTACTGCTGCTGACCACAGGGCCAACGACCAGACACAAACAGCACAGTATGACCTGTTGTACTGAAGATCCTTTACCAATTTAACAATCAGAGGGTAACACAGGAGGAGGGAAGAGTAGAGTGGAACATATGACAAACACTGGCATGGGTAAAGAGCTGTTGTGCAACCGTTGAAGTGATAATACGTCTGTTTGAACAGTGAAACCTATTGTGTAAAGCTGAATCACAATCTAGACAATGGAAAAAAAAAGAAGCAAGATGATGAACAATAGAAGACAAGGTGAGTGATGGAGGTGATAATGAACTGAAATATGACTTCAAACAGCAAGTTATAATTAGTTTTACTTGTCTCACTTTCAACCAATTGACTTCTAGTGACATCTATCCATGTACAGTACATTGGTTTAATTACCCAGGTTTTAAACACTGTTTACATTATGACTGCAGACACACGTGTGATGGAGCTTATATCAACTTCATAAACCTTTTTGTTCACAGCCCCTTGAAAATAACTGCATTCAAAGTCCATTGGAAGAAGAGCAATCAATCAATAATTTATCAATTCTAAAGTATAGATACCAGCACTCTAATAGCAATAGCCCCAATAAGCAGTTCATATGCAAAAAGGCATTATCTTTTTGCATTGATCTAAACTTGTGGACTACTTATTGAGGCTTTTTCACCCTCGATGGTTTCCACAGCGTCTTCAGTAGACAGTAGGTCTTGTTGAACTTTTCAAAGCGAGCTTTGTAGACTATTCCAGGAAAGAGATTCTTTTGAGTTTGTTATTTTTAAACCTGAGCGACGCGAATGCAGTTTATCTCGATTCTATTGGGGTGGAGGCAGAAATGAGATGAACATCTCTCTGATGTCTGACCATGTCTGATCAAACCAAAACTATTTGCATCACCTGATAACACGAGTGTTACGTATTTAACCATGTGAGCGAACAAACTTTTTTTGGCCCGGGTCAATTCCAGGAAACCGATTCTAATGAAGAGAGTCTCCAGCTTTTTGCAACTTCACCCTCCAAAACCAACACGTCCTCTGACAGGAGGGGGGGACATGTAATAACTCCATGCATCAATACCTGGGACTGGCACAAATAAGGCCGACTGCTGCCCACTGTAATTACAAACACCCAGATCAGAGTCGACTCCCTGCTCTGCCTGAATCCACAAAAAACCCACAGCCTAAATCATTGAGGGAACACCACCAGTCATATCATCCCGCCCCCGCCACCCCAAACATACACAGAGTGCTAACCACAACTGCAGTTGCCATGTCTTGGCAGACCACAAGTCTTCTGAGGATCACAATGTTCCCCAAAACCACAGTCGCCTCGGAGAAAATGACCGTTTTCTTTTCTCTTCTCCTCTCATTCCAGTTGTCAGTAGAAGTGCAGGGTTGAAGAGCAGAGGAGCTCCGATTGTTCCCCGAAGTCAACAAGGAGAAAAGTGACTTGTCATTTTATAGTCAACACAATATGTGTGTGTGTGTGTACACTGTATGTTGGGCTGTGAGGATGGCGATTGCTGAAAGAGTGTGTTGTGTGTCTGTCTGTGTGTGTGTGTGTGTGTGTGTGTACAGTCTGCAGACAAAGCTGGTTGTATTGTCACATGTACTGTAATATAGTGTAGTGTGCTTGGCCTGGAGACAGGGCTGTGTCTCCAGCCAGGATTTGGGTTACCGGGATCAGGTTGCCCTGCATTGCCTGCACTATTCTTGCAGTTCTTTGGGCCAATGACGCCATTATGAGTGAAATGAATTATGAACTAGGCTTTCTTTACCTCAACCTGTACCCTTGTTTCCATTATTTGTATCATCGTCTTCAGTCCTTTTTTTTTTTTTTAACACGCTCTTCTTATTTTTCTTTTGGGGATATTAAACTTTCCTTATTACTCTCTTCAATAAGAAAGATGCTGAGACTAAAGGAAGACAAGAAACACAGAAGCTTTCTTCTACCTTTTGTCAGTTTAACCAGCAACTACCACAACGCTCAGTGTGGTCCAACGCTCATCATTGCAAATGACTTGACTAACCTACATTCTTCACAGGTTTGATGTTGTTTTCTGTTTGGGACATTGGGACCAAGCACACGGCATGTCCATCTAGAATTCTACACTGCAGAATTAATCTTTCAATATTATTTGTCCCCATTATCGTCCTCCTGACTACGCCTCAATTAGGTTTAAGACTTCCTCTCATTTGCTCTCATTTCTTTTAGAATAACCTGACGTTTTAAAAAGAAGACTTGTTTGATTGTTGAATTTCAAGATCAAGAATTATAATAGAATGGTATGATTATAGTCTTGTTAGGAAAATTCCAATTATATTGTATTTAGCTGTAACTTCTGTGTCGTCGGTGATAAAGTGTCTTCTTAGTTGCAAGTTGAAATCTGAAAAATGTCAGAGCTTGAAGCATGAACGAATAGCAGCAACGAAAGAAGGAGCAAGAGCAGCTGGAACATTTGGTCCAGTTCTTCAGCTGTAAGAATGTTAAAGACTGAAAAGCTACTTGACCGGTAAGTTAAAGCAAAGTCTGGTAGTCAGCTAATATGGACACATCAAACTCATCATCACCCTCGTCATCATCACCTGCAACAATGACTACAGTCACTTTTTATTGCTGAGGTCTCAGTTTGTTGTCGCTATTGTGATAAATGTCAATAAGGGCAAACAACTTTATCAGCTCGTTCAGTCAGTCACACACGCACACACACACGCCTTTCTCACTCAAAAACAAAACAAGTGATGTCATTCTGTGTGTACGCTACACAAACAAGAAGGCCTGTCTCATCATATCAGTGTGATGTCATGGAACAAGTCTTGAGATTGAAACATGTAACTCACACACACACACACACACACACACACACACACACACAGTGAAGGTGGAGGCTGACATTTCCTCTCCCCTGCGCTCTTATTCTGTTGCTTTGTTTATTTCCTCCTCGTCCACCTCACCCTCCGGTCATATGATGCAGGTCCCATGCACGGCGTTAGTAACTGAGGTGTTGTCTTGTGCGTAACAAGTGCCAAGAAGCTGGAGCCTGCTGAATGTGAAGCAACGGCCTCACTCCTCTGTATTCTTCCAATTAACTTTATGTTTGTGCAGCTTCATGCACGACACAGAAGCATCACATTAACTGCTCGTAATGATGATGTGTTCATTATTTGTGTTTTATATTTATTTGAATCTGAAGAACAAATTTAACTGCAACGACCAAACAGCCGAAGTGATTCGTACACACAAGCAGACGCAGTGTCCACTTGAATCAGCTTCGTTTTAAACTCAACGTCTTGTCATATACAAAGCGCTGGTTCTATATATGGACCCTCTTTGTACGAAAACACTACACGTGTGAAGAACACAATGACTTATATCCTGCTGAGAAAGCCACTTGCTTCTGCTTTTCATCCTCCCCATCACTTCCCCTCGGGCACTCAGCATGAACCAGCTCCGAACCACCAAGCCGCACTAACACAAGCAAACACACACATTCACACGTTATCATGCTGATGTGATTTCAGCGCCGTGGAACTATAAATTCTAGGTGCTGCACGGCACGGCAGGCAAGATAGAGCATGTAATCTGTTGCATGATTAATTGATGGAATTAGAATTCTTAAGAGGGTATTTATCCGACCTAATGAGTGGAGGTTTATTTAATAGGTCTCATGATCTTGTTTAAATCCAGGCTGCAAAATGGAACAACTGAGAGCAAATCAAACTCTGTTCAAAGTTGTGAATACACACGGAGAACTTGATGCAAATCTTCCAACTGCCACAGTTCTTTCTTTTATGTATTTACTTTTAAATTGTTGACAGATAAACTGTGTGAGGAAAATGTCGTGCATATATGATGATGGTAATAATGACACTGTGAAATATCCGTGTTAAGTCTCTGGGGTAAGTAGCAGTTCACACTGATATGAAGTGATACTAAACTGCTCTCTGCAGCTGTTGCTTTGTTTTTCAGGGTTTTTACAGCCCAGAGGAGAACAACCGAAGCAGCGAGATGATACAGAGGAACAGGAGCAGGGCTTCTGTTTAGACACGATGGTATCTGACAGAAACACGGCACTTCTGCAATCGGGCCGGAATCCAAAGATGACAAAACCTGAACAACAATCTTTGCGGATTAAATACAAGTCGTGCTCTGTATGACACTGCACGCCGAGTTCTGTAAACACTCTGACCTTTATAGCCCTATATGGTCCTGCGAACTGATGTGCTTCTGAAACAGAGGTTGGCTATCACAACAGGAACCTGATCCAGCCATTTTATAGTTGTGAGGAAACACACTGCATCCCTTCAAACAACAGACATTGTTTAAACATCCATGTCTCGGGGAACAAATCACACACACTGCTGTACGTGTGTGTGGGGGTCTCAATACCTCCTTTAGGATCATGATGACGGGTTGTGATACACCTGCACAAACTCATAGTCAGAGTGTATCTCTGAGTTATGGAGCGTGTTGCTTCATCAGACACAACCCTGATCGCCGGACTGAACTTCACCCCTCCTTGTTAACATGTCATGCACAAGACTCGGAGAGAACAGCTCAACTTTTCTGGAAGTAATGAGATGTTTAATGAGAGGTTTCCACGGCAACACGCGTGAACAGACGTCATCGATCTGCCCTCGTTAGCTCCTCACAACAACTTGGCGCGATGCAGGAATGTTTCCTTTTGTGCTGACGGTGTCAGTGATGGAACAAACGCATTACTGACCTGGAATTCTATTTTTAAACCCAGTGAGGTCACACACTGATGGAGAACGCTACGAAAATGTCCGCCTGCCCTTCCCATGGTCTCAGTCGCCTGCGGAGTCCAATGCTTGTCTTAAGAAAACAAAGAGGATACATGAATTGACGTCTTGTAAACACATGCATAACTCACAGGAGTGAGTGACAGCGCTGTGAAGAGGTGAAAAGGATTTCATTAATGCCCGTGACGTGAGCCAACCACACGGGCTTGGCAGACATAAAGAAAGAAAACAAAATGTGGATGAATCAACATAGAAAGAGTGTACACAAGGAGCCCATGAGGTTAGGTGAGGCACGTACTCCGTCTTCATGACATCACAAACAAATCTCATTTCAGTCACTTTAATGAGGTTCGCCTCATAAACATGAACATATGTCAACACACATAACTGCTCCTCAGAGGAGGCAGTTGTGTGACTACATACAGAGAATAGCTTATCAGGGGTAATGATGCATTTATCATGATCCTGGGGTCAGCTGTAATTTGCAAAGAGCCATTACGTCAAATGCAAAATGATCTTTCTTCCTTTATTTGTTTCCTGTTGAAACATCATAGCGGGGCTGGAGACCGAGAGGGATTAAACCAATGGAAATGTAAACCAATCTATTCATAAGATGGGTGAGACTAGTTGGGTTTTTCTCCCTCAGATAAAACGCAGCTCTCTGCAGTCTTCACCAGTCCGTGTGGTTTGAATGAACGGCTCCCACATCTGAAAACAAAAGCAGTTTTTTATTTACGATGGGAATCGGGACGACCTTACACCTCTTCAGAAAGAAGGCAGTTCTCAACACTTCATCATTAATTACTTTTTGGTTTGTCTTCTTGAAAGCCTCGCTACAATAGACGTGTTCAAGAAAGAGAAAGACAACAAGTGACTGCAGTCCTGCTACTGGAAATATGCATGTATCTCTCAGGAGTGAGCAAAGTAGAGATAAAATCTCAGTCTTGACTTCCACAAGTAAGAATGAGTGCAAGTGACTCCTGTGCGACAGCCGGATTGCCTGTTTACATGCCTGTAGATTTTTTCTTTCAGCGTTTGTAACTCTGAACTGAAATTATAAATGTAAAAACATTTCAGGTGTTCGACAGTATGACATGCCAAAAGTGGGAAAATGGGAAAATCTTTCAAAAGCGCTGACCGTGGTTTGTGCATGTTGCAGACATAAAGTGCTGTAGAAGTACAGTATGCTTTTTCTCACTGATTTAGGTGTTACATGTGTGTCATCCTGCAGAATGGAGACATAATCCGGTCTGCATTCCTGACTTGTCATTTTCTAAATTCCAAGCATAACTGTGTAAACCTGCGGGACTGGAGGAGGTAGTGGAATCCTGGTGTCATCCACACACAGAAATATGCAAGTAATTACATGAAAGTTCAAAGAGAACTGCAAGGACAGGACCCGTATGACCCGTAGGAATACGAACAGTCTGGGTTTAGCATGCACATGCACCACTATATAAAAAAAAAGTGTGTGGTTAACTAAGTTTCCTACATAAAACTAACCACCTATGAGACCAGCGTGCATAAAAAACGGTGGTGGCGGGTTCACACAAACTCAAATGGCGAGGTGGCGAAAGTCAGAGGTGTATTCTTGCACATGCATAAGTAATTCTATGTCCTTTCTAATCTATCTCTCGAGGACCGATTAGAGTTTAGACCTTAGGAGAAAGGATGAAATGGCTGTTTGATGGTACAGCCTTGGTTTTAGGTTCAGTTTAGGGTTTGGCATTTGCTTGTGCTGGTTGATGTTAGCGTGTGGGGCTAAGGAACACATTATATCATTGACTGTCCTCACGCAGATAGAAGCACAAACGTGCGCGTGTGTGTGTGTGTGTGTGTGTGTGTGTGTGTGTGTGTGTGTGTGTGTGTGTGTGAGTAGGCATTAGTGACTCAACGAAAGT
>CAAKHC010019257.1:236801-248592 GCA_901007825.1 Macroramphosus scolopax | reverse complement strand
GTACTATTCTGATCGAATGCATATAACAAAATACTGCATTGTATTTTGAATACAGCCCAAACCTGCATGTGTGTTTGTGTGTGTGTGTGTGTGTGCGTGTGCGTGTGTGTGTGATTTCCAATTTGTCTGAGAGTAGAGGTCATGCGCTAATCCTAAATTGTCCTCCAGTCCTCTGTTAAGTGGATACCTAGCTTCCTTTTTCCCCTGATCCTTCTGCCTCCTCATCCTCTTAGCTCTTCTCCCTCTCTCCTGTTCCCTTCATCTGTCGTTTCCTTGTGGTGATAAAGTCATTTTGAAGTGAAGTGAAATGAGATGGGTTTCCTCCAGCACTGATAGATGAAGGTGAGGACAGACCCAAATAAGCAGATGATAGAAACACGTCGTGATATGGCAGCCGATCTCTTCCTCAGGGGGGAAGTTGACCCATCATCTCACTGCAATGGGGAATATTAGAGGGCACACAGACTTGGAAACTTGTTTCCGTATCTTTATATGTTTCACAGATTGTAAGGACACTAGGTTGTTACTCAGATACAGCATATATAGTATCTCTTCCCTGGAGACTATCTTAAATTTGCTATCTTTATTGTTTGTTTTCATTCGTAAACTTCAAAGATAAAATAAAGTCCTCCTGTATTTTCATGGACTGTTTGGATTACAGCTCCACTGCGAGCGGAGAACGGTAACCCCACCATCACGTCAGAGTCTTTGGCTGATTTAATGCTGATAAACAAGCATGCAAACAGCCAAGCAGTGTGTGATCAGGTCGGAGATTGGTTGATGTTCCCAGCAGACACCAGCTGTGTCTGAAACACAACCGATTAGGCCCTTAAAGGGGATGAGGCCACCCCTGTCTTATGATGTTAGCAGCTATTTGCTCAAGACTTTTGCTTAACGCAGGGCTATAATCCAGACACTCTGTACTTTGTCCTGCTTTACATAGGGAGTTGAAAATACCTTATGACAGTAATGACATTTGGTTGGTGTATTTTGTTGGAAACCCACTTCGTCATCGACCTCATTCAAAAGCTATTCATTGATTTTGAATGACTTTGGGACCTTTAACCACACAAGCACACCGACAAGCACATTCAGGTGCGCTCCGATTAAATTGGTAGATACAGTGAAACATGTGAGGGCCTTTCAGTGACTTCCTGTCTTTTAATTCAGTCATCCTGCCCCTCACATGCCTTATCAACTGCAGGATCAAGCACAACGATCATACACAGAGGCAGATTTGGAAAAGCAGCATCACAAATTACTTTCCATGCAACATAATGTAGCTCTTTCTGAGCAGCAGTGACCTCTGCTGGCAGACGTTGTAATTACAGGACCCTGCAGCATCTATTTATGATGATTATGTCAGCGGGGGAAAGTACTGAACTTACATTATTTGAAGGGGGGAAAAACATATTGATGGAAAACTGCAACAGAGAGAAACTGAAACATGTTTTTTGAGATAAAAAGACGTTTGGTCCTACGGTGACATCCTCCGTACTCATGGTTGATGGCATTATTGTGACCGTCAGTGGTAGTGGCTTCAAACAGCGCTAGATGCCCTGGCAGGTCAGTGATGATTAGAGCTTACACAGCAAAGAATAGATGGTTTTGTTAACCAGAATAGGAATTGTGCTGGCGTTGTTTCATTTTAATGAACCTGTCAGCTGCCTGTCTATCTACTCTCACCTGTGCGCTCTACGCTGGTCACCAAAATACCACACAGACAGGCTTGACGAAGCATTCACAGCTCTGCATGCGCCGGTTGTCACACCTCCAGGAAAATACGGCCTTTTATCTTTCTTTTATAGATATGTCAATAACTCAACCAATACGCACATTTAAGTGCAATCAAAGTACAGCTTGACGTACTCTCACAAACAGTGCAAAATACCTGTGTGCAATATTCTGTTACACCAAATTGATATTTATTCTATTTTACTATTGTATGTCTAATTTCATAAATGGTCTTTCTATTCTATCACTATCATGAATTTACTTATCATTTTTCAGTCTTTCTGTTCTGTCAATGTCAAAGCTATTCACCTGATTATATTTGTATAACTGGCTTGACAATAAACTGCTGCACAGCCATGTGTGATTGGCAGGGGCAACATGACCGCTCAGTCCAGGCTCCACTGTCTAATGTCAGCTTGTCTCTTACTTCATTCGTACGAAAGGTTCTCTTTTATAGACGCTTTCTTTATTTTCCATCCCCCTCATAGCCCCACCTTCTGTTATTCCTCCTTTCTCCTGTCTGTCAAGTCGAAGTGGGTCTGAGGTTTTAGCCTAGTGTGAAATGACATCGTGGTCAGAGTCAATGAGCTGCTTTGAACTTCCGTCACCTCGGACACCGGCCAGCTGTGCCTTCCTGCTACGGCGGTAATCTCACTGTGGAGATAGATTTTGAAGAAGATGGGATTGACGCTCAGAGAGAGAAGGCCTCATTATGCAGGACACACTGTGGAAAACTCAGCGTTTATTTTGTACCCGTTACCGTTCCTCTTCAGTTTTGCAGTGTCAACTTTCAACTTCGGCACCACATGGTGCAGATTCTCCTCTATGTTTCCAAAAACATGTTCTTCTTCAGCTCAGTTTGTCCCCGTTTTCTCTCTGTAGGTCCAGACACCACCAAGGACCCCTGTCTGAAGGTCCGCTGCCCCCCTCACAAGGTGTGTGTCAGCCACGACTACCAGACGGCCGTCTGCACCAACCACAGACAGCCGGCCCACAAGTAAGGAATCTATTAACTCTGCTTCAGTTTCAATCTGTAAATCTATTAATAAAACGGGGCGGTCGTGCCTGCTTGAATGCAAGATATCCATTTTCTCTTCCCTCATTACTGGAGATATTAACTCCATCATGGAGGTTATTTTGTCATTGTTTATTAGTCAGTTCATTTGTTTGCCTCTTAACCGGATTATAGAACGAGAGAAGATTGATCTGCAGATTACAGGTTCTTAAAAATGTTTTAAGAAATGGCCTTTTTTTATTTTAATTAATTTTGAGGAAATATGAATGTGCTGAATAAAATAATAATAAAATATGTATTAATGTGTAGGATATAGTGTTGATCCCGGTAAACGTTCAGATCCAGTTGAAGGAAGTAGATGGTTTCCAACGTGTTCCTGACGTAATGTGGATTCAGTAAAGCACAAATGATTGAGTGGGCTATCGGTGGAGGTCTGCACCCTCCGAGTGCCCCGCTAGTTAATTTGAAGTTGGAGCGAATGTTGTAACTCAAAATTACTATGCACAGTTGGACCTCAATATGCAAAAGACCCACAGGACAGGCACGAATAATTCAGCAGACAAATTAAACAGAATAGAGTTTTTGTGTTTTGTGTTACCGCTTTGTGGGAATCCAATCTGCTTCAGTGACACACGTACATACATTTGCAATACCGAATTAATTGTAATTAGACAAGCGCTTTATTTGTGGTCTATGACCCCTGCAAAGACTAGATGCCCTATCAATTTGTTTGTGTTTCCAACCTTGCCATGTTGCAAAAAAATGTTTTTTAATTTTTCAGTTCAAGAAGCTTTTCTCCCCAAAAGACGTCCAAATGTTTTCCTTTCTCACTGTCTTGGGTTTAATTGATTTCCTCAATTCATTAGCTCCCAAGAAACTTCAATGTTTTTTTAATTCCGTTCTTGTTATTGAATTAATTACAAGTCATTTATGCTCCTTAATGCATCAACTGATTCTCCCTAAAATCTGTTTTCTCTGCGAACTGCGTCGCCCACTGAAGCTTTGGACCATGATATTATTCCAACATGGTGCAGATTATTTCAATTGTTCTTACATTTTGTTATTGCAGTTGTGCTAATTGAAAATTTGAGAAACGGGGGGAACAACACACAAACTAGCTACTGATGAAATGACTTTTATTTTCTGTTGAGGGACGTTTCATGCTCCATCAGAATGTGTCTGATACATTACACAGTCGCCTCCCCGTAAGGACTTGACATGACATAAAAGCAGTATTACTGAAATATTAGAAATGTTACAACTAAAGATGTGAAGCCTGAAAAGTGCTTCTACTTCTTCTTGTCCTCCTTTTTATTCAGTACAGGCTAGTACACTTCCCTGGGTTGCAGACATGGACATTAACATAAGCAGCAAGCGATAATTCAGAAACCATTATGGAGACTTCCAGTGTTAATTCGTGCTCTCCTCTGCCCTGCTGTGAAGGGGCTGTGATACCAGGAAATCAGAGCATATCGAGATTAGAGAAACATGGAAAGACTCGGCAGGGGGCTGAAATGCAGAGGTATATGGGAGGGAGAAGGGGAGAAAGAGAGCTGGGGAGAGATGCTTTCATAATTCTGGGGGTAACAAGTGTACAGATCCCATATGTATCCGCTTTGTAATCTCTGTAAATCAGAAATTATAATTTGACAGGCATGCACTCGTTTTTTGTGGCCAAACAATTATTGTGCTTCACTGAGAGGCGTACTAACGAGGAAAGGAGATGTCAGATAATCTTGTTTCGTTTGACCTCATCTGCCAGCCCTGTTTTAATTCAACAGTGAATAATCTGCGTCATCGTGGCTGCGTTCTGTTTGATAGTTCTAAAGAACCACACAAGCATTTGACCTCCTTCACCGGGTTTGAATGCCGTACTTGTATAGAGGATGTGAATATGTTGTTTATGTCTGCAGACCTTCTTTGTTTCAGCAGTAGATGTTCACTTTCCAACACTGGCTGTCGTGACATGAATTTCCCTTTAAAGTTTTGTGTTTGGCTCCACTGCTGGTCGATGGATCAGGAGGCTGCCGGGTGTTCTGAGAGAGCACTTTGATAGAAAACGGCTGCTAGATTTGGATCAAACTTAATTACGGTTGTTATCGAAAAGGCCTCGATGGGCCAATAAGGATTTGTTCTGCTTTAGCTGGTCCTGACAACTGGAAACACTTGAAACAAACTTTCTGCTCAAACTTATTCTGCTAGTTTGGTATTCTTGTCTCACTGCACTTCTACAGATCCTACAGCGGCTGAAGCTGTTGTACCCACTGGAATACTATTTGTTGTTTATGTGTGCTAATGAAACGACCTCTCCTTTGTTTTAATGAGGAATTCAAACATTTTGATTGACAACTGTGAAATAATGTTTTCTCTGTTTCTTCGTCTCCCAGTGTGAAACCCAGGAAAGGCAGCTCGGGCCACAAGCACCGGCCTGAAGCTGCTGCTCAGGGGAATTGTAAACTGTGCTCAGTGTTCCACTCCAATCCCGTGTGCGGCTCCGACGGACACACCTACTCCTCCAAGGTGAGAGGACTCTTTTATCTCTCTTTGATTTAAAACACTCTTCTTATTCTCTCTTTATGTGCTTTCTAAGTTAACTTAAAGTATCAATAATTCGATTTCATTTCGACCCTTCAAGCAGGATATGTAACAGCACTAGAAGAGTTTCAGTGCTTTATGATGTAAACATGAGATCGGGGTCTGTTCCGTCTTTTTCATCCTGAATTATAATCTACTCACATCCTTCTCCTCTCTTCTCCCTCCTTTGTTCTACCATCTGAATCCTCCTCTCTCATCAACTCCTCTTCGTTCTGCCTGGTCCTCTCTTGACAAGGACGGTGTCATAAACAGTGTGTGTTGCCATTAACAGATTTTAATGCACATTTTGATTATCTTTAGATTTTGTTTACACCCGATCAGAAAGTTAAAATAGTCCATAAGTAACAAGCTAATATACAATCATGATCTTGACTCTGACAATTAACCTCTGCAGATTGTGCAGATGAATCAATCTGGCTGTATAAGAGGGAGCAAAACCTCATTCAAATAATTTGATTAAAATGTATCGTGCAAAACATCTCTTAAGACGAGGCCTTGTATATGGAATATTAGCAAAGCAAGGTAACTATTATCACTCACTCGTTAGTAGGGGTTGTCAGGACGTAATGACCGTCCTACCTACAAGCTGAGCACAGGAAGAGAACGGTTGAAGGAGAAACAAGAAGAAGAACAAAAGGAAGTGGAGGGCTGGGAAATCCCTGCGCTCTCTGCGGTAATTTAGTTGGAGGGCTTCTGTTAGCAGGTGGAGTTATGGGTCCCTGAAGCCCAACTTATCACCAGCGAGCTGCTCTGCAACACACTGGTCTGCCGCTTATTCATGTTTTATTATTACATTACATGCCTCCCTCATCGTAACCACACACTCTCAATATCATATTAAGAGGTCAGTGCTCTTATCTCCTGAGAGGCCTCGGCCAAATAAGTTAACTCCATTACTCCTCTCCTCTCCTCTCCTCTCCTCTCCTCTCCTCTCCTCTCCTCTCCTTCTCCTTCTCCTCTCCGCAATTATACTCCACCAGTCAGGTGTTAAAACACTGTTTCATCAAAAGCCCATTAACCCCCGGAGAGAGACAAACGCGAAGATTCATGGGGCCTCTCAGTGTGTCGACAGTGACTGGGGAAGGTCATCCATTTCCTGGGCTTTTTCCCTCTCTGTCTCCCTCTCCAGACAGCTAATTCAATATGTTGAGGACAGCACAGAGAGCTGTTCCTTTGTCAACAAATTTCATTAAGAAACATTAGCATTGCGATCAAAGGGGGTGAAGGGAGGAAGTGATGCATTTGAATTAGACTGTGGGAAATGAAAGTGTTGGCAGGCTCCGGCTGTGTAACGCACCGTGTGGTAACGTATCTTTATGGATGTATATGTACAGTCATGTTCTGCACAAAACAAAAACCTGTCGTCATCATCTCCGAACCAGAATTTGCATAACCCATCTCAGTTTTCATTATTCTTCTTGGAAGGATTTTGTAATTGGATTTTTTCCCAAGTAGACCAAACAATTTTGCACCCCGCTCTTACCTGAAATGAGATTTATACTGTTAAATTACATTCTGAAGTAGCCCATCTTGCATTTTGCATTGCATTAGATTTGTGCTGCAGTGAATAATAGAATGTCACTGGCCATCTCTGTGGCTAATGGAGTGTCTATACGGCTGCCTAATGGACGCATCTGTTCATCGAAGATAAATGACCAATCCTGTCTCAGCAAATATTTCCCTTAATCAGCTTGGCACAAAGTTGATAATCAAAGTTTATATTTACTTGAATATTTGAGCATACCTTCAATACGGTTCCTACACACCTGTTACTGTTCTTCCCCCTTTGTGCTATGATGTCACTTGATTTAAAGGGTTGTTCCAATCAAAGTCGTTTTGCATTTCCTTAATTAATTCTGCAGGCTTGTGAGAAACATGCTGGTGATAGGAGATGCAGCAGCTAAGACCAGGTGCAGGATAAAAGATTTACTTTCTGATAAAGTCTTCATAACACAGGGCTGTTTCTGTGTTTTTACAGTGTAAGTTGGAGTTCCACAACTGCTTGTCTGGGAAGAAGGTCTCAGCGAGATGTGACGGACCCTGTCCCTGTTTGCCTGGTCAGGAGCTCAGCAAACCCCCACGCAAGACTGACAGGACTGGTGAGTAACTGTTTGCCAGTTAAACCTCTTTACCTTTTTTACTTTGTTTGCTTTAAGGATTGATGCACGGATGGGACGATTTGTAGAGAGAGAGAGATAGTTGAAGACAGACGAAAAGGTTACGTGGATTTCCGACATTTTAAGGTTCGTGCGGCTGCCTCGGGAGCGCACACAAAACCCTTCCTGATAATCCCTCAAACTCTCCTGTGAGTCACAGTGTTTCCTTTCCTTCTTCTCCCCTTACTTATATTCCTTTCTTCCCTTCCCCTCCCATCAGCCTCTCTCTGGCAGCTGCAGGGAGCAGTGATGGAGTGAGTGTGTGTGTCTTGTTGTTTGTCGTGAAAATAGGATTTCAGCTGATGGATGGAGAGATTCTGAAGGAGAAATGCAATTTAAAGGGAAGCAGCAGGAAAGGATGGATTGTTATCGTTACAAACTTCCTCCCGTCCAGATGTGGGACCAGCCTGTCTGTCTATCTATCTATCTATCTATCTATCTATCTATCTATCTATCTATCTATCTATCTATCCTATCTATCTATCTATCTATCTATCTATCTATCTATCTATCTATCTATCTATCTATCATGTATTCTCACTCTGTAAGTTTTCTGTTTAAATGTCGTCCTCTTGTCTGCTTCTGATTTCACTCTCTGTCTCTCTCGCTGACTCGATCTCCTTCTCATGAATGTCACTGTACGTTTCACCACAGCCTTTCAATCATCAGTCATCGGTAGCTGGCAGATATGAGGCGAGGGGGGGCGGGGAGGGGGGGGTGTCCTCTCCTGAACTGATCTCATCAGATCAACAACTCACACCGGTAAACAGAAGGACTGGTCGGTGTGTGTGCGCACACATGAAACTGTTTTCCTATGATAAGAGTCAAGATTGCAGCAGTTCGGTTTGTGGTGTCACTTCTCCCACCAGGACAGGGTTTGAACCTTCACATCAGGCAGGTAAATAGTTGTATTGCATTGTTGGTTTTACACTTCAGATTCCAGACGATCTGAAGAACACATGTATAAACTTTCCTGCATCGCTTTGCTACCGTTTGCAATATACTGAATTAAAACAGAAGCAGCAATGGACAGGCGGAGTGAAAGTGTTGGAGCTGCAGAGGAGGTTCTGTCAGCATGCAGTTGTATTGATGGCTTTGTTCGGGGTCACTGCACTTTCTGAACCACTTTGTGGTGTCGGGGTCAAACTGACCCATTTCACATTTGTGCTATAAAAAAACTCTGTTGCCTTGTTGTCAGTGTAGAACATTTGTACACACATTCATACCCTTCGTAAAATGTTTGGGTCAATCTGACCTGCACACATGTAGCGTCTGGCACTCCCCCCCTCCCTCCCTCCCTCCCTCCCTCCCTCCCCAACTACCAACACATTTTGAATGTATTTTTTGTATCTCTGTATTGCTCTAACAACCCCAATAATGTTGCAGGTAAATTAGACCCGACCAGTCCCGGAGAGATGTTACAATACAATGATTTATTACAGGTTAAATCAACACTTGGTCATACAGGGTGAGACAACGCTGCTCTGAAACTATTTGTCACTTGATTTAAAACAAAGCATGTGTAAGATTTAAGATTTGCAGCTTAACATTAGAGAATAACTGAGCTGAGACTTTCAGCTCCACCAGACAAACATTATTCAGCTGAGGACCAGCGTGAATTTCAGTATGTGGTCATTTTTCCAATACTGTGAATTAATGACCCGTCAGCTGACGCTTCACAAAACCTCAATCTTTGAATCTGTTGACCAAAGGCTGTCGAGTCTGCCTCGCTTTTTTCCATTATATATCGGGATTGATTAAATGCAAATCATTGAAAAGCTGTAACTGCTTTGGACGTGTCATTCCAGAACGTGCCAGAGACAGTTGTCGTTTGTATTTTGATTTACACGCAGTAGTGAATCTGCAGTCGCTGTTCTGTTCTTGGGTGTTTTGTAATTGTGTGCTTTAAGCTTAATTCATCGCCTCTCCCTGAAGATGACGGAAATTTAGCTCCCGAAACTAAACAACGTCTGCAAGAACCGGCTCAGTAAATCCCGGTAATAGAAAAGCACTACGGCCTTATTTGATTTGCGGCGATCATTTGGCTTTAATGGGATGTAATGTGCATCTTCATCGAACACTTTTGTACTCCTGCATTAGGAGCAGAAGGCAAATCACTAACTCATGAAGGTGAGATATTACACCCAATGACCAAATCGCTTCCTTCTGTGTGAGGAGACGAGCACGCCGCAGATTAGACGGGCGGCGGAGAAACCATTTGATGGCGGGAAAAGATCTGATTCCGAAGAGCAGAATTGAAGACGAGTAACAATTGCTGCAACAGCAACAAACAAACTGCAAAGATGAATCATGTCTTCTATTTTCACTTTCAATTTATAGTTGTAAACTAGTGCTCTGCACAGTGCTGTTTATCTACTGTTGATTCGTGTAGTGCAGGTGAATATTGTCTCTTATTTGACAAGGTAGAGCCGGGCGCTTCTTTGCCTGCACTTACTGGGCGTGTGGGGACGAGTCACTCTCTGGCTTTATTATTATCTTCTTCGGTCTATCTGTTGTTCATTTATTTTCCATCTCAAACCTCCATTCCATCATTTTTTTCATATCCCCCTTGCATCTATTGTAGAAAACATTCTGGCAAACAGTCGGTGCATCTTTGAATCTTGCAAACGCAGTCCAACCCTCTCCTAAGCTGCACGGACATATGGTCAATTTGGCGACTCTTTCCTGCAGATGGATCCAACAAACTCTCCAGAGTATTCACAGAAACATGTCACAAATTAGCTCATAATTGCAGGTTAATCTTATATCGTAATCGCTACGTTTGCTGCACCGTTTCCGTTCTTCTCGTAGTGAAGAGAAGCACCTGTGTCGCTCGGAGAATCCGGCGCTGCTGTTCGTCAGCAAAGGTTAACACATTGACACCGAGGCACTCACGTTGAATTTGATGTGTCGTTCGCCCCCTCAGGCGGCGCTGCTGTGACGTCATCGCTGTCACAGACCCCGTAGAACTGCCTCAAGACACAGAAGTCTGTTTCCTGCCGGTGACCACGTGTTTAGACCAAAGTCGATACTTGTTATGGAAAATTTCCACGCTGGTGAATTTCCTTTGGCTTATTCTCGAACAAAGACAACAACAGAACAAAGAAGACAGTCAGAGGATGAATGGGTTGAATCTCCTCGCTAAATTAATTCTTTGCTGGCAATTCTGTCTCCGAGGCCCTGAGCAAATACACAGGAGGACAGATTATGTTCACTTCTCCTCTGCCTCTTCTCTTCCTATCCACTATGAACACTCGCCAATTGCTCGGGGAGCGTTCCCTGAGTGCTGACCAGTGTGAGGATAATTAAAATGAATAAACCAACACCAGCTTGTTTGATGTTCCGCTGAACAATACAAAAAAATATCAAGATATCCTATCAACACAAAACCAGTTTGGCTGATATTCCCTGAATTTCATTAAAATATTAAATATATTAATAAATAAAATGATTTCTGGTTGTGCAACTGAGACATTGTTCTTACTGGAGAAATACAATCTGATCTCAAGGTGAGTCCAGGATTTTGGGGAAGGAAATTTAAAAGGGGACTTTTCTATCTCGCTGTATTTCCCACAATTTTGACGTCAAAGTATTTATATCACTGTGACCAGCTGAGTCTCAGTGACAGTCATGTTTTGTGAGTGATGAGTCAGAATTTGAAATTTAATATAATATCTGTATAGTAATATTGTATCATATTAACTTTGCTATGTCTGAGTTTATTTTAGTATTCGGGCTCATCCTTAATGAAAACAACTGTGTAGGTATGCAGAGTCCTCAGGGAGGTGACAGATCTGAAAATATGAATAATTTGTGATTTATTTTAGGCTCTCTGTGTTCTTCCTGTTTGGGTCTTATCCACTCCTTAATCACCATCTACTCAGCTCAGCCGTCATGTGCACCTGAGAGGAAACTTAATTTCATACCTCAACCTAAATCCAACACCAGCAAATGAGCCAATTGTAGAAGTGAAGAATGTTCTCATCTTGTTAAGTGCTCGTTTTGTCAGTTAAAACTTAAACTAATTGCCTTTGTGGCTCTGGCTTAGTAAGCCTCTCTCTCTCTCTCTCTCTCTCTCTCTCTCTCTCTCTCTCTCTCCCTTTCTCTCTCTCTCTCTCTCTCCCTCTCTCTCTCTCTCTCTCTGTCTTTCTCTCTCTGTCTTTCTCTCTCTGTCTTTCTCTCTCTCTCTCTCTCTCTCTCTCTCTCTCTCTCTCTCTCTCTCTCTCTCTCTCTCTCTCTCTCTCTCTCCCTGCCTGCCTTCCTCTTTCATCCTCAATGCATTATTCTTTTA
>CAAKHC010019257.1:210162-230651 GCA_901007825.1 Macroramphosus scolopax | reverse complement strand
CCGATACGTGTGGACGTATGTGCGTCCGTGCAGGCAGCCTGTTTCTGATGTTGACAGCAGCCCTGCCCTGTTCTGTGCCAACATGTTTCAACACATCTAAACCGACAACACACTCACACACACTAATCTCACTCTGCTACCTGAAACATTCAAATCAGACGTGTGAATGTTCAGCACCTAAAATGTTCCCTTTTTCTTTATTTTGTTCAATTCTGTCTCTAGATTTTGACACGAGCATCTTGCCCATCTGTAAGGACTCTCTGGGCTGGATGTTCAACAAACTAGACATGAACTTTGACCTCCTGCTGGACCAATCAGAGCTAAGCGCCATCTACATGGACAAGTATGAGCTATGCATGAAGCCCCTTTTTAACTCCTGCGACTCCTTCAAGGACGGCAAGCTGTCCAACAACGAGTGGTGCTACTGTTTCCAGAAGCCCGAAGGTGAGCAACCGAGAGAAGGAATGGAAAGATTGTAAAGCAGTTGGTGAAAACAGAAAGAGACATTAAGGGAAGAGAATAAAGAATAATCAGTCTTGTTTTGACTATTTTTCATATTTGTTTTTTATGGCACTTCACTGCTTCATTGCTGATACTTGGGGACATTTGAATATCACTGGAGTTTGATAAGATCTGTTGACTAGATAGATGAAAGGAGAAGAACCACTTTAGTGGAGGGTTTTCTTTGAGAACATTGAATTTCTGATTTACCTCAAATCTAATAATGTGGTAAACTTGTTTATAGCCTTTGGGATGAACCGATGTTCTGTATGAGGCTCTGGTGTCGCACATTACGACAACGTCCCCTGTTACTGACAATTGAATTTGTGTGACTAATACTGTTAAACAATATATAACCGTAGGAAGGATGTGACAATATGATTTGGGACTTCTTTTAATGAAGCTGTCTTTCGTGTTCTTCTCGTAGGATTGCCGTGCCAAGCTGAGAAGAACAGGATCCAGAATCAGAGTCGGAGAAAGAGCCTCATAGGTCAGTTTCATTGATGGCTGATGAATGGATTTTCTAGTGCATGTGCAATCAGAGCTAGTCAAAACAAATTGATGGGTTCATGGAATTCCACACCGGGCCCTCTTCATCTGACCTCTGATGACTCATTGACCCTCGCAAAGTCACAGACCCAGACAGTTAACAGGAGCTTCATAAACACTGAACTGACGAGGTTCTTGATTGGTTTTAGGGAAGTAAAAGGAATCAGTAACATTAAAAATCCGTCAAAGACTGCAAAGCACATGCTGACATTTTATATACATGTCATCTGTCCCCACCGGGCAGATCGCTCAGCGTTTCCACGCACAACAAAACAGCTTGAAAATGAATTTGGAATAGGTCAAACAAAGGGAACCGAAAATATGTGTGGGTGCCTGCGTGCCTGCGTGCCTGCGTGTGCTTGTTATTGAATGTGACTGCTTCCCTTTAAGCAGACTGTACGGTTGCTGTCCCGCAGCCTTCAGAGCAGTGATTGATGGTTGATTGATGGTTGATCTCCCTGTGAAAACACAAGAACTTTCACATCTGCAGGACGTGTCAGCGTTGCAGGGGGGATCCAATTCCACCAGCTGTTTTCATCCCTTTAATGATGTCAATGCTTTCCCTGACTTCAGTATCGGTTCAGTTTCTTTCACTAACCTCCTCCACCTCCTTCCTTCCTTCCTTCCTTCCTTCTCTCATGTCTAGGTTCCTATATTCCTCGCTGTACTGATGAGGGCTACTTCAAACCAACCCAGTGTCACGGCAGCACTGGACAGTGTTGGTGTGTGGACAAATACGGTAATGAGATCGCTGGCTCCAGAAAACAAGGAAACCCCAACTGCGGTGAGTCCAACACTTTCACACAGCCACATTTGCCCGAAAGCTAAACAAGGGTGTTTGTTGTGATCCCTCAGAAACTGGATCCAGTTTCTCTCACTGCCTTTCAGAGTTTCGTGTACGAGGACTCTTGTCTTATATCGTCCTTTGTAACATGGTGTTGCTCCAGAAGAGGAGGTTGTAGCGTCACCTTGTTCTTTGACTTTCTTCTATATCTCTATGTGTCTCTCTTTAGCGCCGCTGTCTACGCCTCAGTGATCATTTAGGAAACAGATAACATAAGGCATGCCTCTGGTGTCAGTCGTATGTCTGATTCCATCTCCCTCTGATATTCTGCTTACGTAGCGTTGATAAAACACCGGCGTCGTGCAAGCGGAGAGGGAACATTTGTCACAGTTGTCAGCAAAGTCAAATATTAGTTCTATTTGGAAAGTTTTGGTGGTGACTGAGTTGCACATCCTCGAAGGTTAAAAAACACTGGCCGGTCAAACAAGATGAATTAAGACAAAGAATATATAAGCTCAAGTGCTTTGATAGTTGACAAGCCTGCAGGGTCAAAAAGCCAATAGAAGCACTTTGCTGCAAATCGCCGGCCATGCGAACAATAATTAACAAAAACGAGGCAAGCAGGCAGGCTGATTACCAACCAAACAGCCGACTCACAGCCACAGATTATGGCTCACTTGAACGCCAGTCTAGTGCAAAACCAGTAACTGCACCTTTCAATATTGATGAGGTGTCTCCTCAGCCGCCTCACACTGACAGCAGCAGTCCTTTGTCTCTGGGCTAACAAGCTCATCTGACTCTGGCTCATCTGAGTGGCCTCAGGCTGCAGCAGACTGAACCTCTTTCTATTCCGGCCATTGGTTTTAGGTTGAGACAAGGTTCGGGTTTGGGTGAGGCATTTAGTTTTGATGGTTTAATCAGAGGGAGGCGAGGAAGGCAGAAGACCACAGTGGGGTCGTCAGCCAAGTTATCCGCTTGCCGGATGCCTGAACACGAAGTAAAACTGAAATACGTTGAAAGTGAAATTGAAAGCTGCATCCATTGATCTGTGCTCCGTTTCCTGTGCACCTCCCTGCAGATGAGGACCAGGAGACATCGGGAGATTTTGGCAGCGGCGGTGCAGTGATTCTCCTCGACGACCAGGAGGAAGAAGCATCACAGAGCGGGCAGAGCCGGCAAAAGAAGAGACGGGGCCGGATCCACCCCCGAGGAGCCATCGAAGACGACGAGGATGAGGAAGAGGATAAGGATGATGAGATCGGCTACATTTGGTAGCTCTACTCCATTTTACCCCGCAGCAGCCGACCAGGAGAGTCCGTTAACTCAGCACAGATTTGAAGCCATTCCAGTGTTACCTTGACAGCAGTCCATCTTTTGGCTCCTGAACTTGGTCTTGTAAACCCTGTCCCTTTTCCAAATCTCTCTCTTCAGTGAACTTCATCTGACCACTATTTCCTCCAACAGAAAACAGAGAGCTTATTAGATTTCAACAACCGTCGAGCCTGTTAGAATCGAGCTCAAGCTGTCTACTTTCTGCTTCTACCTTCCCTCAAACCTCCTTTAACCTCTATTTTCTCCCTCTATCTGTTCCGTTAATCCGTCTCTCTCCTTCCCCTGTATGTCCATGTCAGAGAATTTGTGAGTCCAGATGCATTAGCTGATGTATTGGATGTAAATATGTGTCCTCCAGGAAGGCCAGAGTTGGATTACCTTCACTGTTCTTCCGTTCATCATGGTCTGTGTTCCACCCTCGGGCTCCCTCCGATGTCCGCCACACCTTTCAGGCTCTGAGATCCTCCCTCTCTCTCTTTGTTATTTCATGGAAGATTGTAAATTATTTAATCTTGAATGTCCAAGAAAGCCCAGGAAGCAATGAGATTAATGATGTGTTGTCGTTGTTGTTGCATGTTTCTCATCGTGTTTCTGTAAAAGAGAGATTAACCTGGCCAGGTCTCGCTCTATGCATCTCAAACAGAACGTGATGCCTATTTGGCTGCTACAATACTTTGTTGCTATGTTGATGCTGTTTAGTGTCTTTTTGGTTCTTCTCCCAATCTCAGGAGGTAGGTAGTTGCATTGCAGAGCGGTAGCAGTGTAGAAAAGCAAACTGCAAGGCCTACAGTCCAAATCAGCGCCATATCAGCCGGCTATTATTTTGCTGAATGGTCAGTAAGGTTGCTGAGACTGTTAGACTGTGCATGGACACTAGAGGAAGATCCTGCTCCTGAGCTGGGAGGACGTATGAAGTCGTGGGAGCAGAGAAGAGGCTTTGTCCTGCCTCCCAATTTGGATATGTTCAGTGATTCAAAATTGAAATCCTAACCATGTCAACCAAGTGAACTTTTCTTTGTAACTTTGAAAATTTAAGTAAAGTGGCACTTTGAGTGTCTTTTGAACCTTACAGGTGTGTGTCCGTGTGTCCGTTGTTCTCTTAACGTACCATTCCCTGCACGAGCCTCACAGATTTCACGCCAGTTCACCAAATCCTGAAGTAAAAACACACCTCTTTGCACACTTTCAAACCCCACACTCCCACGAGTTCCTCGCGCTTCGGATTCTATTTCTCCGAAGCTCAGAATTCCCTCTAGTCAAACAATTAAACTCCCCCGTCAATTCTGACCTTTTCCAACCTTGAGAAAGCAGCCTCCTCTATTGGACGCACACGTTAATGGCAGCAGGAGAAAAATGCTCTTATCGCTTGCTTTTCAGAGGGACGAAACACAAAGGCGAAAGACCAAAAGAACATAAAAGTTAATGAGTGTTTTTGTAATATCACTGGCTAATGGGACGGCTGACCCCAGCAGCTGGAAACAGCCCACTCAGCACTCCCATTGTACCAACAATCGGATGCTAAAAGGACAACCGCATCTTCTCTCTTAAAACCACTTATTCATCAGTTGACAACCCACTGTGTCTAATGCAATGGAGAGTGGACTTAACTACGTTCATCATATTATACCAGTAGCTGTAGAGAGTCCATCATCACAGGGATCTTAATCTGACAACAGCTGGAGAGAAAAACCGTCTCATTGGTTCCTCCGCTTAATCACATGCACTCTCTGTTGTTTTATTCAGCAATGCTTCACTTTAGATGTGCATAATTCAAAAGTATGCACATTTTCCATCACATAGCGGTTTGCATTTCCTCCCGACTTGTAACTTCTAACGTCATAAGACACATTTATCACACAGCAGAGCTCACTTTCAACCCTTATTGGACCTCCACCAAGGCCACAATGATTACGTATATTGCGGACCGTTGCTAATATTAGCTATCATCGCTAAGTTACCTGGAGGACTAATTAACATTAACCCAGCGACAAACATGGGGCGTATAAAACAAATGTTTCTTTATGATATTATATTTGTCACAAGGACACCTTGAAGACCCCAAACAGACCTCCCATCAGGTTTGCTCCCCACCTTCACTACTGACTATGTGGATACGACCTTGTCCTGCACACGCAGACATTGTTGTGTCTATTTCCCTCCTCTCCTCCCTTGAACTTACTCCCCTGCAGTGAGTTCCGTCTCCGTGCGGGAGGTGTGTGCTTGTGTTTTATCCTCAGGGTGCTCTGTTTCTCTTTCACCTCTATCGGATGCTTTTTTATTATCCAAAATTAGCTTCTCCTGGAGGTAGCTCCCCCCCCATTGGCCCAGGGTCTCCATGGAGATCGATGATTGGATACAAGTTGGGGGGTGCTTACAGAATTTGCAGCCATCTGGGGACATAAGGAAGCAACTTGCTGCAGTTGAATATCAGATGCTGTTTTACCTTAAATTCTGATCACACAGCAAAAACTATTCTGAGAAGATAATAATAGTGTTTTGCACTCCTGTTGTTCTTATTCCATGATTCTATAATGAGTCTAGTGACTAAAGAATGGAATATACTTAAGGAATCTTTAGCCTGTGACTAAAGAAATGGATCATCTTTTAAGAAGCAAACAGTCGTTCATTTCCACATCCCACCAACAGAAGAATATCAGCTTTCCATTTAGCTGCTTTTGCTCTCCTTGTGACAATTACCCGTCTCTTCTGCAACTAATCAGTACGCCACAATGTTCATTATGTAGCTGTGGCTTTGCCTGCTGTTTGGTGCTCTGCAGTTCGTGTTCAGTGGATTTACTGATCTTTTTCGCTGAAAACTGCTGCCCGCTGTGTCTGAAAACGATGCTGATGAGAGCCGCGAGTGTGATTTAAAACATTAAAGCTGCGGGTCAGGAAAAAACAACAGACAACGAAGTGAGGGGAGCTGCAGTCTGATCAGAATTCTCTTTAGTCGCCGTGAGTGACACGTTTCACATCGCACGCAGTCATTTGATCCACCGTTAATATTAAACTATTGATCCAACTCCATCAAGAAATACAAGGTTCCTCACATGGAAACAGCTTCTACAGCTCTGTGGAAATATCACCTGATATCAACCTGTCTGTCTTTGTCCCCACAATCAAGTAAATGTGTTTGATTGGGAGAAGAAACAACATTAACAGAGAGAGAATACGGAGACACGCTGCAAGACGTCGTCAAACCGTAGGTGAAGAGATGCTCTCCTCTGTCCGCAGTCTGCAAGGTGCAATGCATGATGGTACATAGAGCCTGGTTGGTGACCATCAGTTGTACACCTCCTTATATAGGCTGGTGGATCTTTGGACACAATCAAACGTTATTCTATCTGGCTGATGTCAGACAGGTGATCAAAATTAAACTTTAAAAAAGAAAAATATGTCCAATACATAGACTTTAAATATAGAACCGGACAGCGTGCCTCAACTTGACTTGGCCTGTTTAACTGTAGCTGGATTATGATAGTGTGGTCCACAAATTAAAATAAAAACAAATTAAATTAATAGATTTTTTTTATTATTTGAAAAAATTGTGTGCTTAATATTTCCTTTATCCTGGATGGTGGTTTGGCAGCTGGTAGTCCTGTCAGATTTATGTCTGAACGGGCCACAGAGAGCACAACAACCAGAATACATGGCTGGTGTGACCAGTGCACAGTGGTCATTCATCAAGGAGCTGTCCAAACACCTTGTCATGTCACTAATGAAGAGGAGCTTGGAGGGCTTGCCCTATCGCTGGAAGCATATTGCAGAAGCAATGTGGGATAACAAAACAAAACACGGCCACCTCCCAGTCACAGGAGGAAAATCAGAGTGAAGAGGAAAAGTGGCCAGATCTGTCCTACTGCCAGTGACCGAAGAGTCAGCAGCTGGTGGTCCTCGTGAATCAGGGGTTTGTGCACGGGGAATAAACATGGAGTTGTCATTTGTGAGGCGTGTAAGCGCTGAAATGCAATTTGTTCTGTGATGAATACAGGTCATTTTGACCCTTGTTGTGCATAAGACAGGGTTTGCATAGCTTGTGCATCAAAGGGTTAAAGCCCTCATTCATTTACAATACATTGCTCTCAGATAATTTATTCTGCAGTAAGTCAATATTATCATATATCAATCTGGTTTAAACCACTTGAATTACAAGAGCAGGCTGCAAATGGAGTCTGCACATTGCTTCACTTTGCATCCCCTCCATGTAACTTGGCCATGTGCTAAGATTGCCAATTCTGCATGTGTAAAAGTCCAAGTGGTCCTCCAAAGTCCTCAGGGTTCAAAGTGCTGCTATTCCTTCTAGGTAGTTTTCATTTAAACTGCGTGATCAAGGGCCAATTTCCACTTGCGACCACGGGGGAGAGCAATTAACTACCTGGCAGAATAGAAATCCAGCCGCGCTCCAAGGCCCGAGGACCAGATTTGTGGATCACTGGTCTGAAACCTGCCTATGTAATTGGCAGAGACATTGTAATAAGTAGGGATCATCCCTCACTAATCTGTCACAGCCCACCATTTCCTCTCACACTCTGTTACATGCTTGGCTGCCACCACACCAGATCACACCCTCACCACCTCGTGCCCTCTGGTGGTGTTTTCTTGGACCTTGTGCATCGATGTAACCAACACCACTGTTTAAATATGCAGATTTTGAAAATGATCACACTGCTTGTGAATAACATTCTGCCAGTTTGGTCCCCGTGATAGCACCAAATAGCAGGTTGTAACTCATAAGTGGTTTGAGTGCCTTCACTCCCAACTTCGCACAGTGATTATATAAATTAAAACTTTCAGATTAGCAATCAGCAGAGACCCGGCTACATGGAAGTGTCAAATCAATAAATGTATTCACCTATTATGGCGAATTCCCTTTCTCATTTCTGATGCAACTGCATATTTCAAAGCCGGCTTCATCTGTCCACGAGGAGCTCCAATGCTTCTGTCACTGCGTTTCTTTCTGAAACAAATCCATTATTCCTCATTCAATACAAATGTGACTTGACTTTCTAAATGCAGTGTGACACCAGTGCCCCCTGGTGGTCTGATCCTGGCTTTGAGCGCAGGGCCAGTTTACACAGGTGCTGGTTTGGGGGGGTTTGAGGCGATGACATGAAATGTCACTGATAATCTGGCCGGGGACCATTTTCACCTCAGTCGAACAGTTTCCCATTAGATTTGTGTGTTTGTTTCTTAGCAACATTACTCAAAAACTACCTGGCTGGTTTTCACCAAACTTGTTGGAGGTGCAGGTGTAGCAAAGGCTAAGGAGGAACAACACAATGAAAAACAGCATTGTTTGCATTGGATCTGGTGAAGGTTTGTTCCCTCTGAGTGCCTTTCTGGTTGAATTTCTGACCGTCTTTTCCCTCATTTCCCAGCCCATCTACTAACACATAGAGGACCCTCATAAACACAGTCCTGATGAACAGACCTCAACAGCAAACTTTTATTTTACATCCCTTTTATAGTACAGTCTCATTTCCTTTTGTTCCTATTTACAATTGCAAAAATGAAATGGTTAAAATATAATTGACGGTTTGCATAACAACACCACAGAGTAGAACTATAATAAACATCTTTCACATGTCCATTTGTGTTTCCCTTTTTTCTTTAAAAAATAATCAGAGGTTCGGAACGTGAAGACCTCCTTGTCTTACTCTTGTATAAAAAGCTTTGGGGTATGGCTGTAGATGAAAGGCACTGGATCTTTAAGTTTACATTCTGTTTGTCGCTCTTCAGCAACTTCATACTTATCCATATAGAGCAAATAATAAGCTGACTGGAGTCCTGGCCTGGCAACAGTATCAGTGTATACTTTAAGTTTTATAATTCCCTTTGGTCAGAAGTAAGCTGGTTCAGAGCCGGTTTAAATCTCCTCTCACCAGCGGTTACTCAAAGCAGCAACTTCCACATCCATAATCCGTGGCAGTCTACCACTAGCGCCACCCTCCAGGTATCCAGGCTTCACAGTGGGTGTATCCGAAAGCCTCCTCTTGCTCCTGTTCAGGTCTGGATAGGAAGATAAATAAGTAATCATTTTCATGAGACAAGCAAGCGCCACCCTAACAGATGGAGAAGCATCAGATTCTCACCTGAGATTGCCAGTAGCATCTTCCGTCTGGCTCCGAATGTGGAGACTCCAACTTCCTTCAGATCTTCATCAGACAGAGTGAGGAATGTCTGGTAGTCAATCTGGATGGGCAGATAGAAGTCGCACCATTATGCTCATTCATAATGCAGAATGTTTTTGGCTGGGGGACAAGAGTGTTTGTGTTGTGTGTATGTATATATACTGAAGTAGCTTTCAGCCCAGCAGGAACTTCTCCCACACAGCCAACCATCTAAAAACCAGTGTACTGCATAGAATTGATGATTCAAGTGCTATTTCATGTGATTAAAAATAAAGTATTTTGCAACCCTCTTCTCACCTCCTGCTCTTCAAACACATCAATGTACTTGATTAAGCCCAGTTGGCTGAGCAGCTCCGGCAGGTCATCTGCCATTTGAGGGGAGGGGCTTCTCTGACTGCAAGTGGACGCCCTCCTGGACGAACACACTTCTTCAAAATAGCTGCTGCAGCTCAGGAAGCTCTCCGCTGGGCATGAAAGATCAGAGGAGAGGGTTTGAAGTGGTCGGGAAAAAGTTGTCCTGTGTGATGTCGAAATTGACACACAACTGCTAAGACTTACAGGGTTTGTCGTTTCTGCTTCTATTCAATGCAAATGAGGGGAAGGAGGAGGTGGAGGGAGGGGAGGAGGGAGAAGAGGAGGAGGAAGAGGAGGAGCAGGAGGCAGGCTGGGATGTGAATGAGGATCCTCGTCTGTCCCTCCAGTTCTCCGAGTCGCTCCCGTTACACATCTTCCCAGCTTGAGCAGCCCATGACTAGAATGAGACAGTGACAGCGTGACATGTTAGCTGCTGCGTCTTCTACCTGCAGACATTGTATCTCCTTTTCATCTCTCCTCTTCATGATGAAGGTGAATTCACGCGACATGGTTTCAAGTGATCACAAACTCTCTAATGTGCTTCAACGATTTAAAATGAAAAGCAATTAATTCTGTTTCTGTAATAGAAGCAGCAGAACGTATCAATGCTGTGGGCAGAGTGAAAGCTTCCTCCCATCTGCCTGGATCTCAGATAAAAGGAGCAATGCCTCTCCATCTTATTAACCTAAATGAGTCTGCTCCTCCATCACAGATTACTGCAGTTGCAGAGCAGAAGGCTCTCAAAGAGCTGGAGGAATCGGCTCAGGTAAACAGGATGCTGTGAGTGGCTGTGTTGACCAAAGCGATGGTATCAGGCTCTGGGCAATTGAGCATACAAATTGGCAGCGCTTACCACACAGTGAGATAAATGCTTTGAACTGTTAGTGGGCTGAACCAATAAATGAGACTGTTTAGTTGGCTGGGATGCGGCGTTTCGCAGCATTTCAGCACAAAACGGCTTTGACGGTTTAAAAGTATTCTGCAAGTTCAGCTGAAGGATGTGAGCTGGAGATACAATCAGGACTAAGAAGTAAAAAGTTATCTCATTACCGTTTGTCATTCCAGGTTATCGTCATGCACATTCGTACCTGCTGCTGGCTGCTGCTTGTGCTCAGGTAGGGTTTGTAGCTGCGTCGGCTGATGTTGCGAAGCTCTTTAACTGCCTCAGCTGGCATGGACTTCGAGAAACCGAGGCCACTCCAGGTGTCTGTTGGTGTCCGCACCTCGGTGACAATCGGCTTTCTCTGCATGGCTGAAATGACACAAAGTATTTAGGGGCAAACAGAAACAAGTTGTAAAGTTGTGTCTTATTGGCATCTCCTTTTCACCCTGTTTTGCTTCACACAAAACCTGATAGAAAAAAATGACTATTTAACAGCAAACCAGGGTTTGTGGACGATAATTAGCAGTACTCATGAACAAGAATAACACTTGTGGGAATGTAAAACCGAACGAGGGAACTACACAGTCCAATGAATGTGCGTGCGGGTTTTATATCAGCGCTGTAGTATAAGCCATTGCATATTGATTACAGCAGCTTTAGAATTGAACGAGCACACAGTTGCACAAAGCTGTGTATCCTCACAAAATCAAATTCACCATGAGCACAAACTCGTCGTATTCACATCGATACGTTTGGTGGCAAACACACACAGCTGCTGTCTGTCCGTTATGGAAATGCTTTGCAGGTTTTTCACGTCTACCCTGACATGCTGAAATGGATAAGACAGGTTCAGGTGTTAAATAATGAATCGGGAGCAGCTCCTCCTTGCCAGTATGTGGCATACTTAATAAAGCTCAATTTGCTGAGACAGACACTCACACTCAAAAGAAAAACAAGTAACCCTGGGCCTCTTTCGGCACATGAACAGGATCCATGTGTGATAAAAAAAAAGAATCCACAGAGTGTGATAGTAACAGGATTAGAACTGGTGGGTTGCAATTTGTATGCATGTGTGTGTGGTTTCGTGAGTACATGTCCCATTCATATTCTGGCATATGGGTGTCTTAATGACTGTGAGGCAGATGGCCCATTCAAACTGCTAATTCATAATCCCATAAAGCAACACTCAGGGAATTTAGGACCATTTGGCTGCAGATCGTCCCAGTATCTCTCATTCTGAATGATGGATGAGGCAGCATTTCCTGTGTGGGTGTGGGCGTACAGTATGTGTGTGTATGAGGATATATCAGAGTGCCCGTGCGAGTCGTCTGCATTGTGTCTATGCCCTGTTGGGATTAAGTGGGAGTGCCAGTGCTACTCTATTCCAACTTTGGCACAGTGCAGCACGTAAACAGGTCCCCGTCGTCAGTGGTCTTGGCAGTGTGCAGCACTGATATGGGGCCCCTCTTTCAAACCCCCGTAATAATTGACTTAGATAGACTGAAAAAGGAAACTGCATCAAATCTAAGATATCCTGTATGATTGTGAACATCGCACATTATCTCTATAGGTGGCTGTTTGATTACCAGATGTGTTTTATTCCTCCACAGTACACTGCAACTATGGATCAATAAAAAGAAAACCTCTGCTTGGCAGTGTCCTAAACAGCAGACGTCGCCGTAAGACACGAAGAAAAATTAAACAGAATTGATTACCTCTGGTAGCCAGCAGCTTCTTCTTCTCGTAGTCATAATCCTACCAAGCACCAAGAGGAAATAAAGAGGGTAAATAATGCATGAAATTGAATGATTTTGTTCTGTGATTACTGAGGACAGGCGGGAACAAACGCCCGCATGAAACAACACTTCATGCTGTTGCGGTGGTAAACCTGTAAATCCTTTGTGCTGCAGCTCTTGAGATTCGGGAATGACAAATAAGACGGGAGGCAAACAAACACAGAAATCCATCCAAGACATGAATACTCACCAGGGTCAGCGACGTGCAAATCAATAGCTCACAAACCAGCGCAAATA
The DNA here is from genome assembly GCA_901007825.1 of Macroramphosus scolopax. Classification (NCBI taxonomy): domain Eukaryota; kingdom Metazoa; phylum Chordata; class Actinopteri; order Syngnathiformes; family Centriscidae; genus Macroramphosus; species Macroramphosus scolopax. The sequence goes on along the minus strand of CAAKHC010019257.1, from coordinate 218,084 downwards.
AATGGGTTCTTGCTGTTTTCAATCTATCTTGTCATCTAAGATGCTTTCCTCCTCTGTGAGTAATTATTGCTAAAACACTATTATTTTCAGATGTTCTGTGTCATGATTCTGATTCCACTGTCGGTTATCAGGTTTGCGATGCCTTCAAAGCATCAGTTAGTTGGGAAAACAGATGAAAAGAGGCCTGCAGTTCCTGTGTTGTTTTCTCTCACCTCGGCCTCGGTTGGGTCTGTGCAAGCATCCTGGGCCAGCATTAAGCCTCTCCTCAGGCTGTTCCTCCGCTCATACCAGCCTCGCTCAATTTCTGGGTTCAGCGATCTTGCACATACAAATGATACATACAGACACATACAGAGAAGGGCAAGATGAGTGAAGCCAACGATGGTGTTGTCACATTTAAGACCCTAAGAACAAAAGAACATATGAGATAGGTGCGTAGGAGAGGAATGAGCCCTAAATAAATGGATGATACATGTGAATTTTTTGTGTGTGTGACCTCTCACCTGCATGTTAATGCCTGCCCTGTTGAGTGTCGTCTGCCTGGGTTGAAAATCTTGCTTATTTCAGGGCCCTGGAGACTCCCCCTCCGACCCATCAATGACATCCTGCTGCTGCCCACGTTCACTGCATCCTCAGATGATGTCATCACCATAACCTCAGAGCCCTCATCCTCTGATTGGCCAGACTGGTCCTCATTTTCTAAGATCTAGAGAATTGGAGAGTCGGTGCTCAGTTTGGGTTTCTATGACCACTTCAGTTAGATTTATTTTGTACTGATAGCAATTTGAATATAAATGGTGTGACACCTTCTCTAGTGGGCGGCTCTCTGGTCCTTTCAGTACTGTCCTCCCTTCCTCAGCGGGAGGGTTGAGGCCAGGTGGAGGGGAAGGGCGGTGTTTTGTACCAGTCAGCGACTCTGGATTGGGAGCTGGTACAGGGCCTGACCAACAGGAGATGAACATAATAGTAAAAAAATATATATTTTATTGCTTCTAAGCAGCGTTTTCATCCTGTTCCTGCCTAATCTGATTGTGTGCCTGGAATGAAAAGTGTCATAAAAATACAAAAAAAGAGAAAAGAAAGGATTTAACTGAAAAATAAAGATTGTCCACAAAACTACACTACAACTGAAATTTGAAATGTAGGAATATTATGCTGAATCTGCTTCTGCTCTTTTCATTTCTATCAATAGAGACAGAACATCAGAATAGTGCTGCACCTTAATATTACAAATCTCATTCAGACCTTGAGGAGGGTTGCTTGAAAGAACACCTACAGATGTGTGCATGCTCACCCTGTTCAGAGAGACGCAGCTGCTGCAGCAACATGTTGAGCCAATAGTTGGTCAGCTCACTGCTTGCAGCTTGCATGGGGTCAGGGGTCATCTTGGTTACCTTGGTGGATTCACATGAATCCAACCCGAGGAGCAGACGGCGGGCCTCATAAAGACACTTGATGTTCCTTTCCAGACCTTTCACCACCACTGACTGAAAAATATAGAGCAGTTTTACATCACATAGCAGATCTAGAGGAGGTGCATAAAAAAATGAAAGAGGGGAACTTGAAGAGAATGTCTTGTCTTATTTATCTCAGTGGGTCTGAAAGCAGCAATCACAAACAGACTCCAGTGTTAGGTTAAAATTGAATTTAAAAAGATGAGGCTTGTTGCCAAACAGGACATCAAAATTACATTTTCTCTGTAGAGGAAAGGCAGCAACAGAGAAAGTAGCAAAGGCAAGTGGATAAAATTGCACCTTGCTGGTCTGTTTCACTTTGGGCTTCACACTAATGAAGACTCCCAGGTCTTGCATCATCTGAGCCAGCGTGCAGGGATCTGCCTCCACGTCCTCTCGCATGTCAAACATCAAACACACGGGCAGACAGTCCTACAAGCACACACATACACATATAAAACAACGAATGATAAACAAAACTTGTGGGGAATTTTGTTGTTAAAGCATCATGGGAAGATAGTTCATACCCTGGGGAGAAGAACAAACAGTGAAAGATACTCTCTGACCCATGTCAGCTCATGAAAACAAACACATGCACCTGCTACCTCTCAGTTCTGTTCTTCAGAATTAATATCCCCAATTACAGAACACTTGAGATGTCCAACAACCCTTCAGTACCATGAGCTGCTGCCGGGCCAGACACACTCCATCAGGGCTGCCCTGGATGAGCAGTGACGGAGGGTTCTGAGGACCACTGAGGTCCGGTAAGATGATCTGGGTCTGGCTGTGGTGCATGACGCTCAGGAAGTGAGCTCCATTCTGCCCCAGCAGGAAAAGATGCTGCTGCGAGGTGACATCCAGCTGGCTGCTGACGACACTCCCTGTGACCTCTGACCCCAGGAGCAGGTCCATTAAAATGCAGGTTGCCTTCTGATAAGTTGGGATGGATAGAGAAGACATTTATGCGGTTACAGTGTGTTATTTTGATATTATTGCACTGTGTATTAGTTGTAAACTGGATTTCATTTCGATCTAAAATGTCTCATGATAACCTTGACAGCAGCTGCATTGCCCTGCAGGCCCCAGACGGTGCAGCAGCTTCCATAGAACGAGGGCTGTGCCTGAGGCGGAGGTGGCGCTGCCCTGAAGCTTACACTGACCCCCAAAGTCTGCACGACCTGCTGGATTAGAGGGGAGCCTGCATCTGGCAGGGCCGGAGGTGCCAGGCTGACTGGCAGGTCAAATGTCAAGGCCAGAGGCTGCAGTTCCTGGGACAAGAAGATTTCAAGAAATTACAGGATGGCATGAAGAGGAACAGAGACAGCAGTAGGGAGCAAAGGAGGAGATGGGAGACAGATAGGCAGCTCTTTGACAAATACAACTGTCTTATTTGTGCCAGACGTCCCATTATCCTTTCTATTGATCTCTGAGTCTTGACGTGAGCGAAGAAATTGACGTTTGAGACTAATAAAATCAATCACAGGTAGTGTCTGCAGAAATTATACATTGACCACTCACCCTTATCCTCCTCCTGGCCTCCTCCACTCCCTCTATGGGTCCAGCAACAGACACCTGGTGATAAACAGAGTTAAAAATCAAAGAGTCAAAACCAAAGTTACTGTTTCACTCCACAGCTGTCTTGAGTTTCTGTAGCCGACCTGGTTGCTTTTTTCTCCTGTAGCACTGTGGCGGTTGGAGTCTGGGAAATGGATGTGGCAGGATGTGACCTCCATCACCTTTTTGATGTTTCCACCACCTTTCCCAATCACATGGGAGTGCTCCGTATAGGCCACATCTATTTTAAGAGTCACCTTGTTCACCTGGAAGTGAATCATGTCAATATGTTCAGTTGTTCAGCTGCCAGTGTCCTCTAATATCCTTCTGGGTTGGAGATTTAACAGGGTAGCAAACATATAAATACAGTATGAGCTGTGCAGAGACTCCTCACCCGGGTTTCCAGGACTTCTAGGATCTTCTTTTTGGCTTCCAAAACATTGGCTCTCTTCCCTTCCACTTTCACATGTGGATCTAGATGGAAATAAGAGCTCAGTTTCACTGAGAAATCCTAAAAGTACAATAATATTCCAACTGCAGGCAACAGACTATTTCAGGGTACAACAGTAAGTATATGAATTTGCGGGAAGAGAAACAGAGAACAACCGACAGGAAGGAGGAGGAAAACAAGTGAGGAGGTGGTGCGACGGCATTATCAAGAGTTTCTCACCTTTCTTTGACTTAGCTCCAATCTTCAACTTGGAAGGCCATTTCACCTGAGTGTCAGTTTCTTTCATCACCTGTGGAAGCGCAAACAATGGGAGACAGTGAGACACAAAGACAGAGCTGTGGAGACAGAAGAAGCTGTCATTGTATGCCACACATAATCAAGACACATACAATCACAACACACCCACACACACATAACACATCCAGACACGGAGTGGAGCTGTGGAATCAGCAAAGGCTGATTTGAAAGACTCTAATTATCACCTCCATGAAATCTGTAATCACGGGGTGCATCATAACGAACAAATGCTAAAACGGTGGCAGAGATGCTCTCAATGATCTGTATGCTATAGTTTACAAGAAGACGATGGTAATTAGAAATCTGAGACATTAATCCTGGTGTTAGTTTCAGATAAATTGTTTCATGTCTTTACTCACTCTCCCAAAAAACTCCTCTCCCGTCACACCATCTCCGTGCTTTGGAGCTGAAAGGAACCATAGGAGGAACAGATAGATAAACATTCAGAAATTCCTGTAGACTGGTTTGTCATGTTGTGTTGCTCGTCTGCACCTGTTGTACAGGACAAGTGTTCACGGGGGTTAACATGTATGTGAAGTCACTCTTTAAATGTTGACTGTGGTGACGTTAGCCAGGCAGCTGGAACAAGAGGAACAAGAGGCTGCCCGGAACGTAAACAATTTAAAAAGGCCATTGCTCCATGGTGACATTTACAGGGTGTGGGGGGAGCCCCAGGAACGCCCTCATTCCCCCTCATCACTACGGGTAACGCTGGCCAGAGCTGAGGAATGGGTGAAGAACAGTGTGGGGTGGAGAGAAAAGGTGGTAGTTGAATTAGCCTGGAGACAGCTTATCACATTGATGGCATTTGCTGACGCACAGACCTCCCGTCTGACCAAATAGATTAAATAACAACAGCAAACCGAGGAGGAATATGCAAGAAAATAATTCTGGTGCGCCTCAGCCTAACGGGGCATTAAAGCACTCTGACAGATTATCATTTAAAGGGATCAGATGTAATATCTTCTACCTGACTACGGCTGCTTAAACAGCCGTGATAGAAGAGCCCCAGCTGCACAGACATTAAAACAGCCTACAGTTATCAGAACTGAATTCGCTTAAGTGGTTTGCCATCAAGAGTCTGTGTGAGGACAAATAGACAAACATCAGCCTCTATCTGCAGGAGTAGCACACTGTCATAAAGAGTTTCCCCAGTAACACAGGGGAGGCATTCGTCATAAACCTGCCAGGCTGCGATAACTCACAGAGGCAGTCACCTCTGCTTTGCGGACAGGAGTGATAATGGCATAAGACTTCTGAATGCATATGCCGTCGTAGGTCATAAATCATGGTGATACAGGAACGAGAGCTTTCTGGATGGCGGTAATACTGATGGGGATAACACGCTGATAGACACACAGGGTCAGGTAGATAACAAGAGCTGGGAGGAAGAGTACACAAGGGGGTCATGATTGGCAACACCCGCAGAATAACTTTCAGGAAAAGCAGATTAAAGGGAAAACTTTGAAAATGAGCTGATAACAGTGAAAAGAATTAAATGTGCATGTTTACATGAATATTTACTGTCCAGTGTCGGACGGTCTCAACTCACTCACCATACAACATGTTCTCCAGCTTCTTCCTGTCGATCCTGAACCTCTCCTCCACCCAATCCGGGTCCAAACTCTGCCCTCCTGCATTCTCCTGCACTGGCGCTGGGCTTCCCACTCCTTCCTCCTCGTCCTCATCCTCTTTTTCCTCCCTGTCAAGTAAAGCCTGGCTGGGCTCAGGCTTCTCATCTGAGCCGGGTTCTACACTAGTTTCAGGCTGCTGGGGTGCTAATGTGGCCGTGCCTGGAGAGCTCTCCTCGGTGCTGGTGGTGGCCATAGCAGGACTGAGCCCTCGTCAGTGTTTGTGTGTGTGTGTGTGAGGATGTGTGTGACCAAGGAGACATGCAGGGAGAGAAAAGAAGGGGAGAGAGGGGTTAGAAACACCCCCCTAGAATTGCCCACCCCCTTCACTTAATTTAGTACACAAATCTAACCTCTGTCTCCGCACTGTGTGAGACAGGGAGGATTTTCTGCTGTGGCCTCAGAGAACACTGACTAGGATGTGTAAGAAGAGTCTCTCCTCTACAACACATGTCTTCTCTATCCCGCAGACAAATACAATCTACTACTACAACTGAGATTCACTCTGTTCTGAGCAAATCCTCTGTAATCCTCAGTTCAATGTCCCAAGATTGCGTGGAAAGATAGTCAAGTCATATGATAAGACAAGATACTAATCTCACCCATACAGACACACACACACATTCTGAAAGCCGTCCTCACACCAGCACTCACAGCTAACAAAATAAAAGGGTCATCCAGTTGGTTTCCACGGCAAGTCTGACCATGTCTGTCCTCCCTCCCCTTTCTCTAAATGACATGTAGGGGGCTTGGGTTTCCAGAGGTCAGAGCAATGGGGGTGAAGGGGTGAAACGCTGCAGTGAAGGGGGAAGCGTCCAACAGTTCCTTATAGAAATCCTTCCCAAAACATGATGGAAGAAGTACTGATATCTTAATTAAAAGAAGTAGAAACTTTCCCTTACAAGTAAAAATAAAAAGCATATTTAAATAAGTATTATCAACCAATTAACTTTAAGTATTAAAGAAAACGTAAATATGGATTCATCAATGTGAAATTACCATTTCACTGTTGTGTCCGATCAAGGAGTTTTAACTGTGGTATCAGGAGGGTTTCTCAACGTGGGTCAGCTTCCCACTGAAGGGCCATAAAGTGAATCTGGGGTCCATTATTGATTAAATAGCCCTATATGAGAAATCTTACTAGAAACTAACTATGGTAATGATCAATGTCAGTTAGATGTAGTGGTGTAAAAAGCACATTTACATGAAAGTACCGAACAATTACACTTAATTTCAGTAGATGTACTATCACAGCATGTAGGCAGAGATGATGTGAGAACTGTTGGTAAATACATAAAAAAGTTGCTGAAAGAGAGATTTCAAGTGCTCATTATATCCCTTCCCTACTTTAACCTTATGGAAGCTGAGAGCACGAGTACCGAATTATATGTGGGTAAAAACAAACTGCTCCGTTAGTGAGGCCTGTTGGGACTCCCTTTCCAGTTCAACTCTGAGTTTTCCATACTGCCGAGACAAATTTCCCCCAAGGCGAATCGGCAAATATTATTTGGCAGTGCAGAGGTCCTGCTAACATTACAAACTACTACAGGCTGGGCTTTTTGCCTGAGAAGGAAAGCTAAGTGAAATATATAATGACCTCATCACCATGGCAACTTGTCAAGAAGTGATTTATGCCAAGTTTTATCTGATCTAGATGTAATTACCGCTCATACCACATAGCGGCGCTGCACGTGCGAAGCTGCGGGCCTCTCACCCTTCATGGTTGCATCATCTGACCCACTTCCGGGTTACCTCCCTTCCTCTCTACCCGTGACTGACTGTGTTTGCGAGCAGTGAACTTAACCGAGTGAAGTATGAGCCTGTCGCCTGACATGTCCCCGGGTCAATACAGAAAGGACATGATCAAGATGTTGTGAGAGAGAAGACGAAAACATGTGGAGAGTTCACGGATTTTTCGGAAGAGGTGAGAGAAATATCATTGTGACTGGAGAAACTCTTCCTCCCCCTTTAACGTTATACCAAGTTGATTCAGACTGCAGATTGAAAAGTTCTACAAATAAAGGGCCGCCGTGTAGTTGGTGAATGTAAAAGTAATGAATTATCATATTGTATATATCACAGTGTTGTTAGCTCCTTAACTAACGTCAGCTTCAACCGGATTCCGGAGCACCGGTGCTAGCTAAACAATTACACTGCTATAAACAATAACAAGCCCCAGTTCATTCCCCGTGTGAGCCTTCAACTCTTCTAGTGGAGGAATCAATAGTTTGGTATTACAAACATCGTAATAATGAATCAGTCATGTTATATTAAAATCATAATTCTGTAATTAAGAGATCCGAAGCTCCAATACACTAAGAACGTGACTGAGGGTTAATATAGGTGAAGAGAAGAGAGAAAACCAGTTCAAACATCTGTTAAATGAATCATTCCTTTTTGGTGGTGATGATGCTTTGTAGGGATTAACATTACCTTATCTGCTTTACTCATGTGTGTGTGTGTGTGTGTGTACGTCTGCGTGTGTGAAAGTGATGGAAAGAAAAATTCCGTGTAACCTTTACATTTATTTATTTT